>NW_020717140.1:0-103853 GCF_900518725.1 Notechis scutatus | reverse complement strand
AACAACCAGCAAAGGTAATATGGTTCAGATATATGGATTGTCTGACAGAATAAGCTAGCTCTCTCAGCTGACTTTCCAGCTTTTTTTCAAAAAATCAACAGTCAATTGACTTTTCAGAGGGGAGTTTTAACAATCCTACAGCACTGAGTCTGGCGTGGTCTCATGAACTCTAAATAAAAACCCTTGAGGTTGCAGGGAGACACAATGCCAGCTGGTGACAACTTACATTTCCAGTTCTCTTTGGCTGAAAGCAGCAACGAGGCTGGAACTGGGGGTCAGGGAAAGGATATTTAACTATTATTACTACCACACCCCATATCATGCACACATTAAAAGTATTCCACTGTAGGCAAACCAAGTTTGTTTGTTTGTTTTCCTACAGAAAAAGCAGAGCCATATATGCATATTCTTTTAAGATCGCTCCCCATAGATCTGATGAAGTGGTCTGTGCTCCATCGAATATTAAGTAGTGGTAGCTGTAAATGATTATGGGATGTTACAAAACTTTTCCCTGTTTTTCAAAGGACCATATTATTCATAAGTTATTTGGTAGTCTGATCCAACAAAATAGTTCTCTTAATGTGCAAGAGGAGAAAAAAGAGCGCTTTAGTCTATTTATGTATGCATGTGTGTGTGGAGAGCAGATAGATAGATAGATAGATAGATAGATAGATAGATAGATAGATAGATAGATACAACTATAGACATTCACCTGTCACCTATATCACTGCACCTGTAACTGTCCAGAGGGTTGAAGAATTATAACAGTGGCTCTCTTGCTGTCCTCAGAATGCAATAAAAAAGGTAAGATGGCAGCCACAACAATGCAATAGAAGCTCTGCCTATTTTTTTTTAAGAGTTATCACATGCCTTGCAGGCACTCTAGATACAGGGCCAAGCTACAAAGACCAGAGTAGAAACAAACATGGTGTGGATTCATGTTCTACATGGTGTTGGATCAAATTGCCCCATTATTTGTATAGCTCAGCTAGCATTTGAAGAATGCTTGATTATGGTGCGATAGAATTATTCTTGGCTTAATTTCAAGCCTAGAAAAATATCAAAAAGTTCAAGCAATTGTTCATGCATCCCTATATCCTTGAAAGTACAGTATGTTCAATGGCTTTAGGAAAACTATTGCAGTTGGATCGAAGCTTTTCTTTGAATAACATGGCACAACAGGCAGCAGCACCTAAAGATGTTGGCCAAATTGCTAACAAGTGGCTAGTCCATTGGAAGGAAGACCACCAGGAAATCCCAGGTATAATTTATCATAAGAAATGGCAAAATATTTTCATATGCCAAACGGAAAAAAAAACATAACTGTATAGTCAAAAGGAGTAAGGTTTTCCTAAGAGGAACTTTAATTAATTATATAAAGATAAGGAAACATTTTAATTACACAATTCTCTTGAAAGAGGAGAAGTTAGTAGCTTATGAGCATCCAGGCAAAACTGGGCATATTTCTGTCTTCATACAAGATTTTTAGCACTTTGCAATGGATTTTGCTTTCCGCATTCATTGGCTCACCAGCATTTCTTAATTATTTTTCCTAAATGTTCAGATATGCTTTGCATGTGTTGGAAAAAAAACCCTCTGAGGCAGACCATTATTAAGAGGGGGCTGAAGCAGAAAGAATGAACAACTATCTACTCATTGCTTTTCCAACTGTGAACAACTGTCTGTTCAATGCTTTTCCAACTGCATTGAGATGAGAAGCTGTTCATGCCTTAGGATATAATCCAACATTTCTCATTCTGGACCTTTCCAGCATACATTAGATTTTGTCTCCTGTCATCCACAGACAGAATACTGGCTGAGATTAATAGAATTTCAGTCTAACACTCTGGGAAGGGATCAAACTGGGAAAGCTTGAAGTTTAGAACCTAAGCCAAAACAATTAGCAGGCTTAATCCATTTATATTTTCAAAAAATATTTGAATTTATTTTACACAGTGTTGTTTTTTTCATTCATGCAATAAAACCAAAGAACACAATCCAGCCACACATGCATCCTCTAAAGATAATCCCATTGTCTTATGCTGGCTGTTTACTCTTTAAAGTTTTAGTTATACATCTTGTACAAATTATGTGGGAGTTGAAACACCATGGGACATACATCCAGGCGTTAATTATACAATAAGGCTGCTTGCTGTCTCATGTTTTTAAACAGCCGGTGGATTTATACATTATACTAGTCTTAACCAATGGTTTTATTATATGCAAGTATTTATAAAACATACACATGCACACCCATACTTTTGAAAGGGGAGTTTTGCTAGAGATAGCCTATTATCTTAACAGGAAATTTGTCTTTGGGCTTGGAACAAGCAGACATATTCTATGTTCCTTCTAAAATACTTCTGATAGCAAGCTGAAGTCACGACTGCTTATACCTTGTATTAATCCTAATATCACAATACTGACATCTCAATATTCTCTTTCCTGTCTTCCAGCTAACTTGGCCAACAGACGGAAACTACACAGACATCACTGTTCCCACAGGAGATGCATGCCCCTTCATTCCAGAGTGCCCTTCCCTTGAGGTATTTCCCAAGGCTGGGACTAAATTTAGACAAGGAACAATCAACACCATGTGGTAATGAAACCAGGTGCCTTTAGGGTGCAGCCATCAAAAGTTGCTCCTCTCTCACGTTGCCACTTGGAAGGACTGGGTGGCTGGCTGGGTCAGCAGAATATTCCTCTTTGCAAATTACGTTTTCTGTTTTCAAAACTTTTGTGTGTACGGGTTGTGGGGGGAGGACATATTTGATTGACCCCAAACCACAAACAATTTCCTTTGGGCTGCTCCCATTGTGTTTTTATTTGCTCTGAAAATAGAGTAAGGAAGAAGGAGTACTGGGGGTAGGGTGGGGATGGGAATAAACTAAAGGGAGGAACAAAACAATAAAAGTACTTGTTTTATGTGAACCCCTGGGCATGGTTCCAAATGATTGAGTAGCACTGGGCTCTCTGTCAATTATTTCACTCTCTGAAGCTGTACAGAGAAAGAGACTTATTCGAAACCCTGCTGAAGCTTTCTTCTCACCAAAGGCCAATATTTTCTCTTCCAATGAAACTACAACTATCTCATCCCCTGTTAATGCTGAAATACAAATTTCTCACATACTGGTTCATATGAGATTTTTAAATAATAGCATTGGTTTACATGGATATTGGACAAATGTTTGATTCCTGTCCGCTTAGAGCAGAATTTGTATGTAACCATGTACAGATGAAATGCTACCCTGTTTCTCCAACAATACGGCCTCCCCCAATAGGAAGTCCCAGCATGTTTTATAGGCATGAAATGAAATTAAGCCCCTCCCCCCAAATTAAGGCCTATATTAAAACATGCAAAATGGGGGGGAATGGCGGGGGGGCTTGCCGTTAGGAAGTACTTTTGTTGCACACCCGGATATGGTGCTGCCTGTGTTGACCCCGATACGAAGTGCCCCACCAACGCCGAGGTCAACATCCAAGCTGTCGCTGCCCGCCCGCCCGAAGATGCAAGGGGAAGGAATTAAGTCACCCCCGAAAAGATGACCTAGCCATTTTTTCGGGGCTCAAAAAAAAAGACCCGGCCTTATTATATGAGAAACACGGTAGCTTCAGGCCATACAAATATAGCAGCCAATATTTCTAGCTACGTACTTCATACAATCTCTGCAGTTTTAAAGGTCAACCTTATTAAATAATGTTTCTAAACAGATAGTAAATGGAAAATCAAAGGCAGGAGTAAATTTCTTTGCCTACTTGGTCAAGGGAATTGTATTTGGAGTTCGCTGTATCTGTCATGTATTGTTCCCACAGTTTTGGAAACAATAAATTTTGGGGTGGAAAGCCTTATTTAAAATCTTCTCTTAAATCACTAAAGGAATCTTTATTCCTGGAATGCACCGGTGTTAACAAGCTAAGTAGTAAACTAATATTGTACTAGTTATTGAATGGCAATTTAACACATGAACATGTTATTTAACAAATCATGCAAAACAATATTGATGCTTCTTTTTATCCACTTCCTAGAGTTGTTATTTTCCCTAATTGTGTCCAAAGGCCTCAACACATGGACCATGTTAATGAAAATACTGTTATAGCAAGTCCTTCGTTTAATTATTTTCCTTATACTAGATTGTCAAAACAAAGTGACATTTATTTTTTTAAAGACCAGGAATCTTTGCTCTGTAGGTCTAAGCTCCCAGTCATTATGCTGATCATAAGGGATGTTGAAATTTGAAGTTCAGGAACATCTGGATCATTACAGATTTTAGTTCCCAAAAAGCCAAAATTTGCTGATGCTCATCTATTCAACGTTTCAATTTTATGACAATGTCAGTAAGACTGAAACTATAGATCTGGATATGGCTATGAATTTAGCTAAGCGGTAGTTAAATTTAATGTCTAATCTAAGTCCCCAGAATAGACCTACATTTAATTTAGGTGTCAACTCTTTGTGTCCCGTGACAGCCATTCATGAGGCATTTTGTTCAGAGAGGTCACTGGCAAAAGCTGTTGCCATGAGGACCTAGGAGCACTTTAAATTTTAGATTGCATTCCAGCAATGTGTAAGGCTAAACTCATGAACCCAGTTGGGGTCCTGCAGCTTAAATAATGGGAAGTGCAAAGAAGCAGGACTGCATTCTGTGACAGCATATATAAATGCAAACAGTCCAGAAGGATAGAATTAGGACATACTAGAGCAAGGATCAAAAGAATGCTAAGCTCTTTTCTCAAAGAAGCATCCCATTTACAGATGAATAAAACATGTGGTCAAACACTTTGCATCCAGAAACTTCTTTTGTTCCATGTAGGCAACTACACAGCCTTTGATACTCTAGCTGTAATAAACAATTTTTTTAAAAAAATTACAGGGGTTGTAATCCTTGTCATTTCTCCTAAAGGCTCTTTAGAACCAGTAAGACCCACCTCTGAGTAGTTTTAAGTGGTTTTAAGTTATCTTTAAAGGAATGTTTGCTTTTTCTAGGCACTTAAAGCCAAACAAAAACCAAGCACTGAATTTAGCCAGTGCCTCTTACTCCTTTGAATCCTGTCTATCACAGGGTTGGGAGAAAATGGCATAGAAGAAACCTTTGCTCTGGTACCCCCCGAGTACATATGTGAGTTTACATGGTTTGTTTGTTCATTTTTGTTTTTTTCCTCATTTATTTGCATTGCAGAATTAGCGAATCGCTTTTCTGCCTTAGAATGGCAGCAAAATGATTCAAAACAACTTTAGCTCCTAGGTGTCATCTACCAGTTGTTGTATGGATTATTGAAGCCCAGATCTGGTAAAGCTGCTTCTTGTATCATACTGGTTCAATAGCAAGTAATCTGGGGTACTACAGAAGTTGCTGAACTACATTTTGTAGCAGCTCCAGCCAGGGTTGTCCATGATGAAGAAACTGATTCTACTCTTAAGTCCAGGGTTTGTTCATTGAGAAAAATCACTGTGAGATCACAAAACATGCTATGCCATCAATGTTTCACTAGCCCTACCCAAGCAGGTCAGATAATTGATTCACTTTTTGTATACCCTATTAACTGATACAATATAAATGTTTAGATTAAGGCAGGCAGGGGATATTTCTTCTGTTCCAAAGCAAACCCCAGTGGGAGCTTTTCCCATAAGGAAGTAAAACATAAATACCTTATTAAACAAATAATAATAATTTATCATATGTAAATGTTTGTTCATCATGTCCCATAGTAGGAATAAGACATATATTTCAAAGCTGTCCATTACTTTTTCCATGATCCAGTTTAGTTAGACCATTAGAGTTTAAATGATAGGAGATCAAACAAAGCAATTAGGGTTTAGGCTTATCTTAGGGTTAAATTCAACTCGTGGCAGATTAGGAGACTGGTGGTGTCAGCAGAAGAATATCTAGCCAAAGGAATTACATGTCTGTTCACTCACCACATAAAATGTAGTCACATTGTGGAATTTTGATGGAAGGAGAAGCCTTGGGCTATTCCGCAAAAGTGATTCAATCATCTCTTTCCTGCACATCCAGCACTTCCTGAAGTCCTTAATGTGCATTGAAATATAATGCATGTGAGTTACTGTTGAAGACCTGGGTGATAAAAATGCACTTAGATGATTTCTCCCTCTTCCCTACACACCCATTTATAGAACAGCTATTTGTAAAACTGAAAGCTATTTTGTAGCTAGTTCCATTTATGGAGCTGCTTGCTTGTAACAAGAGGCAGGCAGCGGAAGCACATGCTCTTAACTATCACTTTGTATGTGGTACATCAACTGAAGGAAGGATTTAATAGAGTCAGTGTTTCTAATTTATTTCTAAACTTTCTAGGTTGTAAACCAGGGAAAGGCAGCCTTAGATTCTACAGCTAGTTATGGCTTGATCCCTGTTTTGGTGGGTCTAGGATAACTTGCTGCAGTCAACTCACCACAGCCAACTCACTGTAGCCAACTTTGCTGTGGGACAAGAGTAACACTAATACTAACTGGTGGGATCAAATCATTAAAGAATGCAAAGGAGGGACAAAATGAAATGCGAAGGACAAAAATTAAACTAATTTCTTGATTATTTTAAATAACTAAATTGAATTGTTGAGCTGTCCCATGGCAAGTTGGCCATGATGAGTTGTCTGTGGCCAGTTGTCGCAATCCATGGTTTGGTAGCCCTTGGATTCTCTCATTGAAATTCCAAGATGTAACTAAACCATATACAGCAAGGAGATGAGTTGAATTTGGAATCACTTGTAGACCCTAGAACAGAAAATAATAGGAGCTGTAGAAGTCCTATAGTCCAACTCTGTGCCGATGGCAGGAGATCGTATACCATTCCAGACAAATAGTTGTCCAGTCTCATCTTGAAACTACACCTACACACGTTCTAGAGGCAAACTATTCTACTGATTAATTGTTGTCACTATCAGGGAATTTCTCCTTAGTTCTAGGTTAGATCTCTCTTTAATTAAGTTGTTTAATTAAATTGGTGGTTTTTTTTTAAATTCGTATTATAGACATACAACATTCACAAAATCTGGTTATATGGTTTGAAACTGATCATTCGGGTGTTAAGGCTATTATAGCAAAGTTTCCCAGTTCCCAGCCTAGGGTGCTCTAGCTGCGTTAAGACTGCAACACTCACACTGGCTGGGTTGTAGCTGAGTATAACTGTCAGGAATCAAAAGGGAAGGCCATAACATACATTTAAAGTTGGTTATTAAGAGAATTAATATACGTTTAAGGTGTCCCACTTCCAATGACAGTTCATGTAGTTCTGGGCTATATTTCTTATTAACTACTTAGAAATAAAAGGGATGCAATGGGAGTTTTGGAGGAAGGAAGATGTTACATGTCTACATAAAAGTTATTGAGACTGAATCTAATTTAGACTAGTTTAATAATAAGGAACATCTTTTTAGTGTACTTTGATCATTTTCTGTCTAAGGAAAATATTTAAGATTTAATGAGGGGAAAAAACCCAGTTGAGCTCTAATGTATTCAGTTATTGCACTGGCCTAATTTTAAGAATTTAGATGTTTCTCTGGTAGACATTTTTACTACAGCAGATTTATCACATGTCTTAAAAATCCTGATCTGCAGTCTAATGTAAATAGATTCCCCTCTGTTCCTTAACAAGGAACTGAAATCCAATAAATTATATTTTTACCAAACCACCGTATACCTGCCATCCTATATTTTCTCTATATGCTTATACATATAATGTAAAATGCTTATTGGACAGGAAGATCAACACAATCCCACTGATTCCACTGGAGCATCCTTTATGATGTTTTTTTTTCCTATGAAGTTCATTACATTAGCATTATATAATACCAGATTATTATATTTTATTTTGTATAGGATTAAGAATTTCCTGGGATGGAAATTGTCAATATTTCAAAAAATGCATAAAGTAAGTAGTAGTATAATTCAGAAAGATTATGTACAAGTGCATATGAAACAAGATTCAGCAGACACAGAAAAACACATTCACCATTCATGTTTTCCACCCTCTGACTGCAATAGACTGTAGCATGGCAGAAAAGGACGGAGAAAGCACATCTGCATGTAAAAAATGCCATTTTTGTTTGTTGTTTGGGTTTTAAAAATGGGTTCTGAGTTTCAGGTGGCTAAAATTTATTCTAAGCATTGTACATCAGAGCACCAAAAGGTCCTGTAATCATTTTCTCCATTTTACCCAGTTCTTTTATTAAATCATGGAATTCCCACTGGAGAATAAAGTTGTACGTAATTGTGTAGAGGCAATTTAGCTGGCCATATATAAAGAACATATTTCTTGTAAGGATAAATCTGCAGTATGGGGGGTTTTTACAGAGAGGAAATTAAGCCGGAGCAGAAGTGACAAGATGTTAGAACCGCAGAGGGTTCCAAATGCATCTTTTCTTCCTGACAAACAAGCAAAGTCTTTTGGACATATTGCAATTTACATGTTTATTCAGTATTACCCTTCCATGGCTCTCTCTTCAGAGTAGCTAGACTTGAAGGCTCCTCTTGAGCATCCACAAAAAGAAAATTCTGTTTGACTAGAGTACCAATTTAACTACTGGCTAAACATACAGAGGCAAATGTATCCTGTTTGCTTGGTTTTAATCACCTGGTCCAAGGAAACAGGTGGATCACAGCTCCTCTATATTCCCATAGGAATCAGCTTTCCAGATGGTAGTACATTTGAGTGACAACTTTTTTCTCTTATCTATTTTTTTTCTCCTCAACAATGAGCTGCATAACACAAGGTTGTGCAAAGCACACCTTAAAACAATTAAATGGGGTAACATCTAATCTCACATCTATTTCCAGCACAATATTTCCCCAAACATTTCCAAACAAGCAGATTTGGTAGAATATCCCAATATCCCAACTGAACTTTCTTTTATTTCTCATTCAAGAAGCTTCTTCAATTCTGAACCGAAGAAGCTTCTTGGATGAGAAATGGGGGGGAGGAATCCTTTTGAAAAAAAAAACACCTTTGGGACAACCATGACCTGGATAACTGTGAATCTCTATGGATGATTTAGTAAGGTACTTAGTGGTGAATCTATTCTACGGACAATAAAACTATTTTTTTCCATGACCAGAACTAAATCAACCTATTAGGATTTTGCAAAATAAAATAAAATAAAATTGAATGGGTCCCATAAACCAGCTCTTGTCTGAATTTCATGTAACTTGCCAGCTGCTACGTGTAAAATTTGAAGCTTCAGAGTGATTCTGCAGTGCAGCCTCTGAACATTTTAATGTTGCATTTGCTCATGGTGTTTTCTAGTTCTGCTATAGTCCAAGAAACTCTGTTCTACGTTCCCCATATTTTATATTGATTCACTGTATTACTGAGTTTCTGTTTTGAAAAGGAGGGAAGAATTACCCCCTGCAAATCTACAAACAAATGTTGTTTCCCTGAAGTATGCCTTCCTCGATTATTTATTAACATGATCTGACTACATTGGAAGTTGCATACATTTAATGTTAATATTTGTATGGACCATCTCGGTATGCCAATTTTCAATCAAGTCTGGTTCTTTCTTTTCTATAGTTTCTTCAAAATGCTGAGAAAAAGAAATAAGCACAGAAGTCCAGATGACATTTTGATAATGGCATAGTTATAATCTACAGAGATATCCCATAAGCCATCATCAAGAAACAGAGAAATCCTTGAGAAAACTGTTGGACCAGATTTTCCTGGAGCTTGGGGATTCGGAAGAAACAATTATCAACCAAAAGATCTTATCTAGAAGCACTGGAGAAGCATCCGTTCAGTATACTCACCACTTTTCTTGGCATGTCAACATAGCAATCTAATAGCCAGAAAGCAAACATTGCAATGTTCGACAAATTATGTCCTTGTAAAAGCCTTTGCTGTATTTAGTGTTTCTTACTTGTGTATCTTTTAACACTCTTATAAAAAATATGCAAGAATGAAATTAGTATTTGATAAACAGTATGATTGCTTAAAGCCACATTTAATTAGTTTCACTATTGGTTGGAGACCAGGTGGCTTTTTTGTTTTTTTTCTATTGTGTTCAAAAATTTCTCAGGCCAGCATTCTTTGGTATCTCGGCCTACCATCCCTGAATTTCCAACCACAACATGTCAACAAGTGCCAGGTTAGATAATCTGGCTATTTTTGAAAGGGGAAATTCTCAAATATTAACTAAAATTAACTGAAAAAGCTTACAAGCATGTTTGAACCTTAAAAATCACTTACACCAGTGGAAATGCACTGTGTGATAATAAGGCTTTGTGTGATCAGATACTTAACAGATCAATATTGTAATGTATATCTTGCCATAGTTCTTGATACATTTGTAGCAATTTTAACACTACAATCAATTTAGATCATGTATTGTGATTCAATAATTTCTTAAAGCATGTTTGTAACTGTATATGTTGTACAAAATGTATTTCAAATAGTACTGTCACATTAAATATTCATGTATCTTTTCACATTTTTGTATGCTGTACATTGAAATGATCCACTTTCACAGAGACGTGAAATCTTTGCTTCATTTATTTTTAATTTACACAAGGGATCAATATAAACAGTAATGATATATCTACCTAAGTAAAATATATATTAAACCATTGTTTTTTAAAATGTTAAGCCAAAACTATTACTAGAATTTAATCAGATAATGGCACATTAAAGAAATTGTAATTTCCAGTTCTTGCAGAATAAGAATTATACATCTTACTTTGGAGAGAACTACTGAAATTAAAGATCAATATTTTTAAATATCAGTGTGTTACCTTGTGTTCCTATTATAATAATTTCTCTGGATGTTAAACAGAATTTATATTCTGATTAGATTAAGTGAAATAAAATAGTTTACAAATAAAGAATAAAATTGAGAACTAAGATCTGAAAATGTATAATCTTCTATAGATCTGTTCAAAAATGAAAGCCTTATTCCCAGATAAATGAGTACAAGTATTAGTATGCACAAAATATTTTTTAAAATATTTTTTGCAAGATTTTGAAAATAATTATTAAAGCTTCAAATAAGTCAAAGGGATACATTTTTAAGTGTGCAAATAATTAAACATCAATCAAAGGCATTTCAAATATATAGGTTCCTTCAAAAGTAAGAGTGAGGAAACATAAAATACTTTGAAGTCCTTTAGGGAAAAATAGGCATCAAATACTTAAGTGATATGTGAAATGCCTTAGCCTTTATGTTGTTTCAAAACCTAAGATAGTTGCCACAAAGGATTTCCTTCTTCCTACAAAACCATTTTTCCAAGCAAGGAATATTTATATATAGTTTTTTAAAAAAAACATCTTACATGACTTTGTCTGATATTTGGCATTGGGTTCTTATATCCCCCTTTGCCCTGGTAGATTCTGCTGTCCAAACTGAGAAACTAAGGAGAGTTAGTTGCTGACAGTCCTTCTATTTTGTGGTGCGATGGGAATGGATTTAAGAGTGAATGGTCTCTGTAGGGGCTCCCTTCTTTTGGAATAGCCCCCCTATCCAATTTAGGATGCTTTCCACTCTTCTCATGGACTTCTGAAGTCTTGTAAACATCTGGTTTTTCCAACTGATTTTGTGTTGAAGCATGAGTAATTTTAGATCCTTTTTATTAAATATAATGAATCGTTATGAGTTGCATAGAATTGCTGTATTCTATATTTGAACTGTGAACATGGCTTAAGGTCTGCTTCCAGACTGAAGTGGTAAATATATTGCAGGGAAGGAAGGGCGGGTGGAGGAAAGAAAGCCTGAATTCCCAAGCAAAAGATGGAGTGGACTCATTGAAAAACATCTTCAGGTTCAGTCAAAGACTTTAAACGCATTTAACGTTCAAGACCTTTCTTTTCTTTTTTTTTAAAAAAATATACCTCATCTAGTCTTGATTCCAATCTAGTGCAGTGACCTCTGTAAATCAACTAATGTACAAGTGTTTGCAAAAAAACTGGGGTCAAAAGGACTGTGTACATTGTAGTTTAGTGCCAACCGCAGTCCAAACAGCCAGATGTGGGAAGGAAAACTTTTACCTATTGGAAAAAGCAATTGATATTTGCTCCCATTTGCATACTGATTAAGGATTTCCCATTGTATAATATTTACACACTGGGACAGCAGAACAATTTGTAGCCCAGTTCTGTCTCCAAACACATTGTTCTGCATCAGAGACACTTTAACCAGTCAACATAAAAGAACAGTCACCGTGGGAAACAGTTATCTCAGGATTAGGTTGTTGATAGTATTATCCAACCAGATTGCTTTTGCCTTTAAATACCCATCATGGTGAAAAAAAGTCTTGGCCCTGATGTTTCTTTTCATGTACATTTCATTCATGTTGTTTCCAGAATTAGATGTTTATGGGAAGTCAATTCAGTTAACATAAATTTGTAAATTCCTAAGGGGGAAAAAGGGAATTAAAAGCTCTCCAGAAACACTATGGAAAAATAGATATATCAAACCTTATTCTTTCAGCTCTGCTTGTCTTCTTTTTTAAAAGGAGCTATAAATCTCCTTGCTATAGGTACGTACCTGAAAATATTCTTTTTGTTTACTTACATTTCATAGTACAAATATGCAAGCTAGTAAGATGTCTTTATCTGGTATTTACAAGAAAAAAAGTTTGTTGATATTCAGATCATGCATTCAATATGATCTTAAGGTGCGGTGTGAGAGTACACAGAAAGCATTTTTCAGTGTTTAAAAAAAACCACTCAGGCCTTTTCCCCCTTCTTGTCTTAGCAATTTGAGAATTATTTTGTCATTTAAAGTAATTTTAGAAGCTTGCCCTTTTTGTGAGAAATTTCGTGAACCTTGAATTTTTGTAATGTTTTTCTAGATGTTTTCTCTTTATTTTCCAGACTAACACTTGAGTTATATTATGAATTATACTGATGCTTTTTCTCCATGATATCAACTCATTTGTGAACTATTTAAATATGTATGGCTACTGAGTCATCAATATAAGAATCCAGTTGTTTGTCCCTTCAACCAGTCCATGTAGAAACAGACAATATTTTATTATTATAAAAACCTTACATAAGGAATTCTTTTAAGTTTAATTCTTTAACCATCATGGATAGAGATGGTGTTGATTGGGAATAATTTTATAGTGTTTTAAAATTATTTAAAATATTTTTACTTTGATTTTTTTTTAAAGTTCACCCTTACTTTTATTTCCATTTTCATTTATCAAATACTGAAAATTCTAAATCAATATAAAAATACTGTAAGGAATCCCAAGTTACTGGGTGGGGAAGTTATCAGAGAAGGAAGGATAGTCTGCTTCATCATCCGCCATGTAGAAGAGGATATTTGTGCCTATTCTAGAAACTGAGTAATTGTTCGGGTTGCATTGTGCATTCACATCTGTAGACACTTCTCTATATAAAACTGCCTTTATAGAACTTTAATGGGTACTCTCCTTTATATAGACTTATACAGATTGAATTGCGCCCACAGGGGAATGGGATTCCCAATCCCTATAATTGAGATATCCATAGGGGAATGGAGAATGTCAATTTATGCAGCGTCAGATGGAGGTTATGCAACGTATGTTGACTTTTGAGATAATTCCTGCTATAAACCTGTCACTGATGTACAATACTCATGCATCCAATACCTTTATCAATACATGCTTTGGTGAGAGTCATGACAAGTAACAATATGTAACTGAATTTGACTGAGCCCTAAAATGTTAGGTGGGAAATCGTCACAGTAGGAGACAAGGTACTATCGCTGATATCATGAGCTTGAGTTGAGAACTTTAAAAAGCAGTCACTGATAGTCCTGGGGAATTGTAGCCCAATAGATCATGAACTATTAGAAACGACTCAATTACTGGCAATCAACAACAACACTGGAAGAAATGATTTCTGATTCAAATAATTTATTCCTTTCTAAAATAGGTAAAATTGAGATATGCTTTTTAAAACATATTGTTAGCTTCATAACATAAGCCACCAATCTCCCCAAATGCCAGAGTAGTGGTAGCTCCCTGGACCATTACATATAGTCTGCTCCGAGTTATGTGATCAGGAGGACAATTTAGAATGAAGGAATTGTTAACACTCTGATCTGTCTGTGTGTGTGTGTGTGTATATATATAAAGGAAGCAAATACAAAGGAAGCATTACATTTTAAGAAAAGAGACTTCTTATATGGGTTGAGCGTTTTTATTTTATTAGAGCAGCATTCCTCTAGCTGGGAATTTGGTAATTCTGGGAGATTATAGTTCAATGCATGTCTGGGGAACTCAGTCTGAAGCAGTCAGTGTTTTAAATGAATTTAAAGGTATTTTGTAATGCGCTTAAGACCCTTATCCAAAAGTGGAATTTACTAGGTGCCCCGAGCCAGTAAAGATATGAACTCCTTGATAAAATATGAACTTGAGGTGGAGGGGAGGCAATTTGAAGTGTAACACAGGGTGCACTTGAAACAGGGAGAGTATTAAAAGCATTGATCTGTGACTCAGTTCAAAGATATTGCACAAATTAGCAAATCTTCCAAAGTACAAAGGAAATTAAATGGCAAAACTTCCTGACCAAAGGATGGATACTGTGAAAATAAAATAATTATAGCTGAACTGGAAAGATGGAAGCTTTATGACTGGTAAAAATAGAGGTTACAATTGCTGGCATTTTCCAGATGCTCCACAACTTCAAGCAACATTGTTTGTTTGGCTCAAAACAACAAAAGCACTGTTGTGCAGCTGGAATGCCACAGGTTGCTTACTATACTCTACGCCAATAGCTTTTTCAAACTTGGCAACTTTTTACTGGTGGCGAACGGCTGGGGAATTCTAGATGTTGAAGTGCACACAACTTAAAGTTGCCAAGTTTAAAAAAACACTGCTCTAAATCTTCAAACCCAGTAAGAACTGCAACTGAAAGAGCTATAACAAAAATAATAGCAAGTGTTTCTATGCAATTTAACTAATTATTGGCTTAATTTAATGTACAAGTGTTTATACTGGTATCTAATATTCTAGACCAGGGCTGTCAAACTTAAATGCCTGTTGACATTAATAGAATCATAGACTATCATAGTTGGAAGGGACTTTAGAGCAGTGGTGGGATTCAATCTTTTTTAACTACTGGTTCTGTGGGCATGGCAGGGGAAGAATACTGTAAAATCTCCAGTCAGAGGTGGTGGTATTTGCCGGTTCTCTGAACTACACAAAATTGCCGCTACCGGTTCTCCAGAACTGGTCAGAACCTGCTGAATATGACCTCTGCCTTAGAGGTAGCACTTTCCTGCTACCAATCACATTTGATAACAAGATGAGTTCTTAAGTAGGCTACTAGATCTGATAAAGACATATTTTTTGCAGGCATATTAACACAGAATCTGAAGAATCTTTAGGTACAGACTGCAATAGATTAGGATTTATTGCATTTATTAACTTATCACATTTAATACAAAAGGTAGAACAAATTACATATGAACTATGATGAAATCTAAGTAACCTTTAAAAGGAAAACTCATCTTCTATATAAAATCTTACCTGTGTATAAACCACAGCCTAAAAGACATGAAGGAATTAGTGTTAGAAGCAGTCAGTTGCAATATTAAGTTATTTTGTGCAATATACATGCATACATATATAAGTAAGCAGTGGATGAACAATTAGTTTGCATAATTTATAGCAGGATGAAGGCAAAGTATGCCTTTCTGATTACAGAATACACAAAAATTACTCTTCATTGGCGGCAAAAAGACAGAGTAGGCAATTATCTGTTAACAGAGAAAAAGAAAATTAAAAACTTTAGTCCAGCAGATCCCAGCAACTAATTTTCGCTGAATTCAGTAGGATCCACACACTTTTATCTATGTATTTTGTGCAACAGCTTTCAGGGAGAGTATAGTAGGCCTGAGTATTTTCAACAATTATGACAGGTTTAAAGGGCAGAGGAGCTGGATTTTAATCCCATATGCAGGAATTAAAGAAGTGGCTTTTCAAAATAAAGAAGTAGGTCTTAAGAACTTAAAAGCCAGAAACTAATGTTTCCTCACATTATAAACAATACCATACCATAAACCTTTAGGATAAAGACTTACATGCAGCTTGTTACTATCCCCACACATTTAAAAAATATTTTTACACACTTTCCCATTCTTGTTCATTTGATTGTAAGATGCTGGCCCATACACATAAGCAAGGCAGAAAGGCAATATTAGCTTTATTTTGATATCCATGATTTTAAAAGGCACAATTTATATTTCCCATATTATACCCACATGGGGTCTTTCCAGTTTATGTAGGATATCCCCATTTCCCGCTTTTGGATATTCTGTTAGCACTATATTTACAGAAATGGAATCTCAGTGATTCTGCACAAGTTTTTTAAAAAAGCTGTCAGTTTTCCAGATGATTCTTCACTATTACTATAGTAACTTAATACATCTCTGAGGAAGCAGAGATACTAATAGTCCTTAATTTCTTTTATCAATGTATCCTATAACAAAAATATAAGGAAAACTCACATTTAAATGAAGATGTTTATCTTGTTGTATTTTTGAAAAGAACTGAATCCTGAACTACCATAGAAATCTTTGGCACCTTGGAAGAACAATCTGCAACTGACATAGAAAGAGAAATTTTTCCTATCTAAGGTCCGCTTCCTGCACTGCAAAAAAAAAAATTAGTACAGACAACCATTTAAAAATATATATCCTTTTAAAAAAGAAGCTTTTCCAATCAGCCAGGAGTGACCAACTGCTATTCAAAACTTGGACTGGAGTTTTTCAATACAACTTGTATTTCAGAGAATAAATCAGTGCTGGATGTTTTTCTTCTGCATTGCTGTCTTGAATACCACTAGCTTCTGTTCTGCTCTGATATTAATGCCAATAGTCTCTTGCTAAGTAGGGCATTGTGCCGCTGAAGGTATTCAATCATGTCACCTTGTTTTTCAACTACTTCTTCCAAACTTGAGAATTCTCTGAAAAGCAAAATAAAATAAAATCATACCATCATCCTAATTACATTGTCTTTTGCTATTTTAACTCATTTCAAAAGGCTTGTTCTTCCCAGAGTCATGCTGGCTCAGGAATTCTGGGAGTTGAAGTCCACAGGTCTAAAAGGGCCACGGTTCCCCAATCCTGCTCACGACTATCAAACACCCAACCCAACCCAAGGGCCTGATGAGTCACGTGGTCACACCCGTGCCTGGTTTAGCGAAGGGGGAAAAAGTCCCAATACCTCACATGACACCGCCGTGATGATGTGAGTTTGACACCAGGGCTGTCTTAACAGCATTATGGGCCCTAGGCAAAGCAGTGTACTGGGGCCTCTACGACAACTACTCACAAGAATAAAAATGTAAATGGTCGATAAAATTAAACATATTATTTGCATGTTAGTATTAATGAAAAAAAATGCAGTAAAATTTAATCAATATGTTGCTGTATTTATATAATACAAGGTGCACTGAAGGGTTAACATACACAGATTAGTATGGAGTCTCTATGCTCATGGGGCCCACAGGCAAGTGCCCATCAAGCCCAGGCGTTAAGACAGCCCTGTTTGACACCCCTGCTCTAGAATAATGAATCATGAGATTAATATACCACACTATCAGGGCTTAAAAAACACAGAGTGCCAAGGATTTATCCAATTTCGGCAAATTTATACAAGTACCTGAATCCAACTTCTGAGGTAACTTGATTAGGATAAGAATACATCTTCTCTTCTTCTATTATATCAGGTCTTGGCTTTGCTTGGTTAAAGTTGCTTACCTTCACTTTGAAAACAAAGAGAAGGTCAAATGTATTCCGCTACTATCAAACTATATTCAATTAAAAACAAACTTCATTTCTAGAAAAAAAAATTGTTTCCTCTACAAAATGGAACAGTTCAAAGCTTTTAAGTATAAAACGAGATGCATTGGGGGGGGGGGGGAATGAGTGGTCTTATTATTCAGACCCAGAGAAAATCACAGAGCCCAAACAATAAAGTTAAATAAAATGACAACATCCAAAGTTGATTTAAAAGGAATTTTGAACTCTTGTAGCATAAGTAAATGTTCTGCTTCCAAAGATAAAAATCCCTTCACAAATTCCATTAAATGGGCCTCTAAAGGTAATTAGTTATGAAAAAAGAATCACAGTAAGCTAAATATTCACGTGGATGAAAACAGTTCACCAGAAAGCTTTAACTCAAGTTGTTTAGCATTCTAATCAAATGCAAACAATTTAGCAATTCTAGAATATAACCCAATACAAGCAAGGGAATAGGAAGGTTTTTCTTTCGGCTTTTCTCTAAAAAACTAAACAACAACAACCCTCCATGCGCTAAGAATAGTCAAAATGTGCCATCTTAGGGGCAAGGAAAAAGAAACTCAATTGTGCAGTTATTTTGTCTTTATATAATGCAAGCATTGATACTGTTTTTCATGGCATGTTTATAATAGTGATATGTTATAACAACTGGAAAACTGGGATAATTTTTGCTCAGCTAACTAAATATCCTGAAAAAGAGCCAGGTTATGTTTAATATATTCACAAAAGAAAGAAAAAAATATATCTGGAGAAGAACTAGATGTAGTAGACCACTACACATACCTTGGCCAATGGATCTCAATGGAAAGTACATATAGGAAATTGAATGGCGTGTTAAATGTGGTTCATAGGCATTTAGCAAGCTAAGTATAAATTTCAAGAACCTCCTCCCCCTCTGCGTGCCTGAAAATAAAAGTTTTCGATCAGTGTGTGCTACCTGCTCTAACATATGCCAGAAAAACATGGACACTAACCTCACAATCAATACAAAAGATACAAGTGGCGCAAAGATGCCTGCTTGGCATTACAAGACAAGATAGAAACACCTGCACACGGATTCAACAACAAACAAAAGTACACAATATCATCAAGAGAGTAAAAGAATTGAAATGGAAATGGGCTGGTCACATAGAATGATCAAGGCAGACATAGAATGGATCCCACTTGGTAAGATCCATGAAATAGACCTAAAACAAGATAGATTGATGACATCAGCAAATATTGTGGGCCCAACTGACAAAAGAAAATTCAGGACTGAATTGGTTGGAAACATGTGTAAGAGGCCTTCATCCTGAAGTGAATAGACAATGGCTAAAATGATGATGACGATGATTCTGGGTGAGTGGGGAATACATCTTTTGGATGACTCTAGAGCAAGAGTGTCAAACTGGCGGCACGCGGGCCGGATGTGTCACGCATAGGCCACGCCTACCCTGCTCTGCGAAGGGAGAAAACGTTGCGATGTTACGTGACGGCAATGTGACACCATGAGTTTGACACCCATGAGAATAGGATCTGTTTTGGCATTTCGTCAGTTTTCTTTCAAATAACAAATAAAAAGGAAGCAGGGGCTGGATATGATAAAACAGTGGCATCGCTATATTTCCCCTCTGCTTAAGAAAGTAATATGGAAATGGGAACCGTAGGCAAAATCTTCCAGCCTGTTTTGTGCCAATAAGTAAACAACCAACCAAAGAAAGCTTATTTGTTATCGGTGAGCAGAAATGGGTGAACTGGCTGAGCATAATATATGATTATCTACCAGGTAATTCAATGAGAAAAAAATGGAAATAGGTATCAACAGGGAAAGATCATGTGACCATTTCAGCTATTTTTAATACTTCACAGCAGGCTAACTATTCACTCGTTAACTCAGAGAAAACTCTTGTCAATTGGGTTATTTGTGCGGTGGGATATTTTGTTAGGAAATATGGAGATGTGGCTTATGTACCCTTCTTAACTCCTATTTAATTCCCTTTATTTTTTGAAAGGAGCATTAAAATGCTGTTTTGAAATGGTATGAATTAAAGCAGGTACGCTTGCTGAGTTGATGGATAATGTATTCCCATACATTGTGGGAAGGGTAGGGAGGATCTGGCTAGGAAAAACTGTATAAAATTATCATCATTCACACCCAATATTTGGTTCTGCAAATATGTTTCCAGAATGAATGCTTGACTGCTTAGCCAAAAAGGGGTTAGCAAACATACTGGAGAAGATTGTTTTTATTTATTTATTGGTCCCACATCAACACAATGCTTCATTCTCCTCTACTCAATCAACAGCTCTATGTGAAGAGAAAAACTCTTCCTATCTCTATTAGAATTGCTTTACTAGGCCACCTGCTATGTAGGAAGGGGGCTGGATGACTGATCAGAGGAATAACTAAAACAGGTGTGTGTACAAGCTGTAAAAAGCTTTAGATGCATTTAGCTCTCAAGCTGCCTTAAGAATTCAGGTATCAAAGCGCAGATCCGATTACCCCAAAGTACACATTCGAAACAATGGTGCCTAAAGGTGGTCAGTGGAGCAGAATCATAAAAGATGGGTAAGTTAGTGAGTTGGTTAATATAACTGTAAACAAAGCATTTTATTGTGCCATCTAAAAAATAAGAACTTTTTTCTAAAATAGATGATTGTAAGTCAGATGAAAAGACACATGAGGGCGATTAACAACAATGCTCAGGAACAGCAGTAGAGTGGAACAACCGGCATCTGTTGCGGGGCACAAAAGATGAAATAACCACTGTGAGGAAAACTTTGCTTCATTTAGGTAATGTTACATTGCACACACGTGTAGGGACAGGACCTGCATTCATGACACTCATTTCATCCCTTTGTCAAAGCCACTGATTCTTAATTGAACATAGAATAATAGAGTTGGAAGGAACCTTGGAGGTCTTCTAGTCCAACCCCCTGCTCTAGCAGGATAGTTTTTAAGGGAGCCTTGGTGGTGCAGTGGTTAGAGTGCAGTACTGCAAGCTACTCCTACTGCAATTTGACAGATTGAATCCCACCAGGCTCAAGGTTGACTCAGCCTTCCATCCTTCCGAGGTGGGTAAAATGAGGACCCTGATTGTTGGGGGCAAGAGGCTGACTCTGTAAACCGCTTTGAGAGGGCTGGAAAGCACTATAAAGCGGTATATAAGTCTAAGTGCTATTGCTTATTGCTATACCCTATGCCAATTCAGACAAAGAATTAAAGAATTGTGGGGCACATAAAAGACTAGCCAATGTGCTCTTATATATTTATAGTAATTTGTGTGCTATCCTACACATTGCAGTGAAAATCAATATCCTTGACCAGGAAGCAATAAAGGAAAACACTGAAGAGTAGTAAAAGAAAGTAAAAAGAAAAGAAAAGAACAAATGTGTAGACAATGTGGATTCTATGGCTATATGGAGGTCTGGATTCAAAGGGCAAAAGGGGATTCCACTTTGCTTTTTGAATTTGGATCTCTGCACAGACTTATTATATAAAGTAGTAAAGCATTAATGAGCCAGAATATTCAGCATGGTTCTTGTGAACCCTTTTGAATTTTCAGTAATTCTACAAAAATATGACCTAAATGTTGAGAATCATTTTCTTCAATAAATAAATGAACAAGTTTTGGATTCATATATAGTTTTAGGAGTTGTGTGGAGACAAGAGCATGTTTTAAATCATATTTATACAGAAATATTGGAAACTGAAAACGATTCATAAGCTTCTAAGCACCACTGTATGTATTTAGCTACTTTAAAGTGCTATTTTGCTTCCATTAATTATACTTACAAAGATGCCTTAGAAGCTAGCTAAAATCTGTGCTTATGTTGCCATTGTGTATTAAATGAGACTTTACACATTACATATTTTTTTGTTCTAGGTTCTAAATTTAATTGCTTTAATTATAAACAGAGGGAGACAGCAAGTCCAATACAAAGCTATAAGACTCGAAAGCCAACTCCTTTGAAACAGCAGTTTATAGATCATTCACGTACACCTTAACTCCTTAAAATACAGATTCCCCAGGATGGCTTGAAAAATAATAGCATGGTGTCATTTTTGTCTTCTTCTTTGCTGCAATAACTTATAGAATTATTTCACTTTACTGGCAATGCTACATTCCCTGAGTTTTTAGCTTTTTTTCATCCTAAAAAGAGACCGGAGAATTTTATTATTCTTATAAGACTGCATCTTGTGTTTGAGCTTTTCTAACACTCTCTGAATTGTGCAAATATATCTGGCAATATGCACTTTGCTCTTTCCTTCCTCAGCTTCCATGTGCCCAGTAAAAAAAAAAAAGAGCCTTGAACTATTCATGAAGAGATGTAGCTGCTTATCAGTGCCAGGCGAAAAGATTCTCAAAGCAGCTGCTTTGCCACAAAAGATGACTCTCACTGCCAAGGGAAGTGATTTCTTTACCAACAGCTGCATTTTGTATGCTCTATTTTTGTGCTGAACACTGCCCCAAGCCCTTGGGATACACCAGCGTCAAAGTTGAAAGATGTAAGTGTCATGCAAACAATTGCAGCTTTGCAGTTCCACCACCACAAAAGTTAAGTTCGGTAACATCCGCATCTTTGTCCTCCTCTCAGCATCATATAGAATAACACTGAAAGGTCTGGTGGTATGATTTCCGACAGTATAAATATTAGGGTGACAGCTTGTACATTTTTAGCAGACCGCTTCAATCAAGTTCATGTTAAAATAATGCTTTAAAAACAGAATGAGAGTGGGTGGCTTAATCACCCTAACAAGGCAAAGAAAAATTCTCACCTGTGTACACAACCAGACATATCAATGAACATATCAGTTCCATAGCCAAGATTCCCAGCATGAAGCAGAGATACATTTTATTGTGATTAGGAAACGAATGTTGCAATGACACTATCAGCAATAAAGCCACATTTCCTATTAAAAACAAACAGGACACATTAGAAACAGAAATCTGGGACAGTTTCTTCCACAAAGCCACATTGGTTGAAAGTCAAGGTCCTGTGATGGCCACTAAAACAGTGAAGGGTAGGCTAGAATTTTCCAAATATAGCTCACAAAGAACCCTTCTGCTTAAATAATAATTGTGCAATAACTTTAAGCCAAACTGCATGCAACAGATAACCTTGATCAGTAGGCCATTAAAATAAATCCATACATAGCTGACTCTAATGACCCAAAATAGAAACAAACAGAAAATGTATTAACTGTTTGCAGGGCTAGGGCTTGAATTCAATTCTTTCCTTCATTCTGCCTTCCAGGACAATTCAATCATCACTGACTGTGTATGGGTTCTGGATGAATCTTTACAATAGTGGGCTAGACTTACTGGAATGATATATACTATTTATTTGGATTGGATTTCCACCAGTCCCACTATCTTTCAGTGGGCTTTAGGAGTAAAGTTATGAACATATATAAGGTCAAATTAATATACAGATTGATTGAATACTGTCAAATCAATGTCAACTTTCAGCAACCATAGCTGAATTCTCCCTAGGATGATTTATTTTTATCTTGGCCTTTTAGATTGTTTTAGAGATATGATGATTTTAACAATAACTACAATCATTTGCTCTCCGTATCTAAATGTAAGAGCACAGTACCATTGCATTCTTTTGTATAATTGAAATCTTTTGTTGTTGCCCCCCTCCAGGACCTTCTTGTATCAGTTCTGCCTTATACATACAGAACTGTACAGGTGTCTGCTTGTTATACAGGTGTCTGCTTGTTTTAGCTGGGCTGCCCGTTATATTTTGGGTGACTGTACTGAGAAAAAAAACCCACTCTGGCTGTACCTTACCATCCAAGAATAAGATAAGGATGAGACATCATAGGACTTACAAGTAAAATGATTATTAGCATTATATAAAAGGACAATATATTTTCCCCACAGAAGCGTATCACAAGCACTATATCTTCAAGAGAATGTATCATCTGTTTAAATAGTTATTGGCCATCTTGACAATTTTTCTATCACTAGAGCTCTATCTAGTGGCCCCATTCCAGTGGTGCATATCTAACATGACTGCAGATATTCATCCATCTGTAGATTGATTGGTTGGTTCAAACTGCAGTTTGGTCGTTAACAAAATGTATATATACTGAAATGCTGAAATAGAACAATTTTTCATTAGAGAACAAGTAAACTTCTTTTCAAGGGGTGCTTATTAACCTTCCTTTTTAATATCTGGAAAAAGGTTTTTCATTCTACCCGGTAGTCAAGCAAGTTTAGACCTCTCCATGGCAAGTGTTAGCCCTTCAAGGTTCTCCAGAGAAGAAGTGCAACCAGGAGCATCAGATCATTTTTATGAATGGCAAGGTTTCATTGAACAGGATTTTGCAAGACTGAAAATATTCCTCCCTTTCTGTCCTATTGGTTCCTTCTGAAATGTTTCCCATTCTTTCCCCTCCCCACCTGCAACCTAGATTGTTCCTTATCAGATGTTGCCCAGGCTGCTGCTGCTCCTCCCACAAGGTCAACACTATCATATAACATGGGAAAACGGGGAGCCACAACGTTGTCTTGTTTCATAATTAGATAAACAAGGAATAGAAATGTAACACATATGACAGGCTTAGCTAGATATATAAATTTAAAAATGAAATTAAGCGGTACTATCATAAGAGGAAATAATCTCTCCAGTTTTGTAAGATTGCATCTTTTCATTTAATACCAATTTAATATTTGTTTTATGTTCAGAGTGCATGCAATTTTATGGTACATATACTACTTAGTTCTACAAGCCAATGAAACTAAGATATTGTAACTGATAAAAGTGAACTTATTTCTTACTGTAGTGGGCAGGATCTCAACCAACAGACCCAAGATAAAAGCTTTCAAGTAAACATTAATCTAGATAATATAAAGTATTTGACACCAGAACAGGATATATTAAAAGTTGATAAACTTTCATCCTTGAAAGCAAGGCCAAGAGCCTATTTTTCAGGGATGTTTCAAACAATATCTTACATTTACTGTATATCAGATGATACAGTCCTAATGAAAAAGTGCCTTGGATATATTCTTGATCTCTAAAAAATTAGGACCACTGGTGTTACTGCAAATTTTCTGTGCATGCAGAGGTACAAATACCGACATGATACTCATATATGTGGAATTATTTATCACACAGTGGGCCTGGTACAATGAAGATAGCACATTATTACTTTTCACAATAAAAAATATATGACCATTACTCAGCAGTGGCTGTTTGTAAGTATGCTGCAGTGTAAAATAAAATGATATTTTAAAAAGTCTTTTAAAAGTCTGAGCAGGATTTTAAACCTTTTATTAGCCATAGCTATAAGAGTGACTTGTTTCAGTTTACTAGAATAAAAGTTTCAACTTATCAGAATGATATATATCAGGACAAAAATAAAAGTCATAAAAATTTCCTCCCTAGATGTGTAACATCATTACTGCATACTGAAATACCAGAATTTAAATAGAAAGCATTAATTGAATTAAAGCATTATTTAATTAAAATAACCATGGATCATCACCTGTTGACTGAATTAGTAGGGGAAACCTTTTAAGATGTCTTGTGGTTCGGTAGATGCGGAGATAACCTTTGCTTCTAGCTTTGCTGTGGTGAAAGTGAATGAATCGCTCCAGGAACAGATGAAGCATCCATAGAATTACCTTGGCAATTGTTATAGTAGTCTGCACTTTAAAAGGATAAGTGTAGTTTTCAGGGCATGTGTCTTCACTTGAATCATCATAAGAACAAATAACCCCTGTCACAAATGCCAACACAACGAAAGTAACCTAAAAAAAGAAAGACAGTAAATAATTATATGCACTAATAAAGTATTATCAGTCAGGTTTCATACAAGCTACCCTGTTTCTCCAACAATATGGCCTCCCCCAATAGGAAGTCCCAGCATGTTTTATAGGCATGAAATGAAATTAAGCCCCTCCCCCAAATTAAGGCCTATATTAAAACATGCGAAATGGGGGGGGGAATGGTGGGGGAGGGCTTGCCGTTAGGAAGTACTTTTGTTGCACACCCGGATATGGTGCTGCCTGCGTTGACCCTGATATGAAGTGCCCCACCAACGCCGAGGTCAACATCCAAGCCATCACCACCCGCCCGAAGATGCAACGGGGGGTGGGGGGTGGAATTAAGTCACCCCTGAAAAGACGGCCTAACCATTTATTCGGGGCTCAAAAAAAAAAAAAAAAAAAAGGACCCAGCGTTATTATATGAGAAACACGGTATTTATTCCTATTAAGCATCTTTATTTTGTTTCTGTTGTGAGCTGAATTATCGTACTGTTTCAACTGGGAATGCCTGTATTTCCCAATTCAGGAACAATACCACTATAACCCAATTCTAAGCATACTAGACTATTCTAATGCAAATATGGACCCAAGATATAGCTGTGCACAGATTTAGGGTACTTTATAACAAGGAGAAGGATCATAAGAAAAGTCCATAAGATTCAGCTTTGCTTCATAGGAGTCACTGGGGTTGTTCAATAGCACAAAGGGAACTTATGATTGTATATGTTATTTTATTAAACTTTCTAAGACACCAGAGTTATTTTTTCTCAGTTGAGGAAGTCCTGGGTGTGCACATGGGATCAGTTTCCATCAGCCTGTTTCTGGAAAATGGTATGGCCAAAGTTCCTATATAAAGACTCTTAACATGAAGCAGTAAATTAATGATAAATTTTGAGGATCAGAAGCTGTTTATTACAGTCAGTATACAGTCAGTATACCACAATACTATTGCCAATAGACGTGTACAGAAATGGGTAAAAATGATTCAACATAAACTAGCAATAAAACCTCAAGAGTCAAGAAGCTTTGGCATGATTGCAATTTGTGATACTTAACATCCAACTGACAGATTTAACTTGCAAATATGCATCCATTTTAACACAAATAAGTCTCTTTAGGTGACTTGCAACTTATGGTTTGAATTCAAAAACTAACTTGCTGAAACATTAGAAATAATTAAACTTTCACTTCAGTGAAATAGAAACTCATTCAGAAAAGGGGAAATACAGCTTCTGCTTTATTTTTCCCCCCACTTCTATTGTAATCTGTCCTGAACATAATGAAGAGAGTCACTATGTTCATTCACTTGTAAAGCAAAGAATGTTAACTTAATCTGGTTTTAATACATGTCACTGTTTCTGTCATCAAGCTTTCAGAGTTTTTTTCCCTTCTTTCCTCGCCCTCTATACATAATACATACACTGAAGCATACTTCTCTTTTATTATATCCAAAATACTGCTTGGCATATGCAGAAACTGTTTTGATTGCTCTACTTCATTTTTTTAATAGTCAGTAAGGAGACATAGCAATTCAGATCCCATTACTGTAAAGAATAACAAAAGCTAGATTTATTAGTTATGGCAGCAGAAATAGGGATTTTCTGCACATTCCATTTTGTTTTTAATTTTCTCACCAGAGATATGATTCCCATGCTGAAAGTTGCCAAAACTGTAACAGTAAATACAGCGGTACCTCAGTACTCAACGTTAATTGGTTCTGATAGGCATGCCAAGTACTAAAAAATATGAGTGTCGAACAAACTAGGTGACTTCCCACTTTGTTTTGGCTGGGAAGAACTTTGTTGTTGTTTTTCCTATGCCAATGACCTTCCCAACATGGCTGACTGTCTGTCCGCCCTCTGCAGCAGTCCTCCTCTTCCTTTTGCTGTGTGCTAAATACCAAGGAAACAATGAGTACCGGGGCAACATGTTCACATCAAAATGCATTGAGTACCAAATTCAACAAGTTTTGAAGCAGTTGAATATTGAGTTACCAATGTAATAACGATGGGGCAAGGTGGTCTTAAAAGATACTAGATGCCTCTGCCACTTTTAAAGGACCAAGAAGGAAACATTGAGATAAATGTTTTTTCCGCTGGGGAAGGAGCAATTTAGGTGGCAGAGAAAGAAGTTGGTATTCCTAATGTGTTGGTCAGCGAAGTAAAATAGGCACATTTTACCACTGGTCTTCAGGAAAGCTGATTTTTTGCATGACACCACATTTGTTTTGTTTTTTCAACTTACATGCAGAAGCAACAAAACATTGGCAACAAAGACTGTAGGTATAGCATGGAACTCTGGATGAAGCCTGGAATGTAACGTATGGCGTGGAAGAAGTGGTGCATCAAGTAGAGGGTCATCATCCATACTCTGCGTTACCTCCAAGGACCCCTGAAACAGATGACATTTTTTTAAAAAAAAACAGAAAGTCAAAGTAACTTTTATAATATGCAGAAATCAATTACGCTATTTGTGTAAGTTGTCTCACATTAGAAAGAGCCGTACATTTCAAAAAGCAAATCCTATTATGCGTAATAGGATTTAACATCATCTACAGAGAATTATAGTTATCATGTAATTTTACCCAGATTATAGCAATGAAGGTCCTGAGTATAAAGACCCAAAGAAAATGTTGCTATGAAAAAGAATATAAATCCAATTAAAATATTTACCTCCGCATCCATAAATAACACCCTCAGCATCCATAATTTATTTGATGGGGGGCATGAAATCCATGTTCAAGTTTTAGAATAACCTCCACAAAACCAAACTTCAGTACAACTCTGAAACTGTCAAACATGTCTGACTGGAAAATCTGGCTCACAAATCTGCCCAGGAAATGCTGATTCCACTCCACATTTAATTATGAAAGGTGGTTTTGGGCCCATCACTATTTCTCATAAAGCATCCTTATGTTGTGAGGAAAAGAGAGACCAGAAGTTCTACTGTACCAGGAGGCCAACACAGGAGTACACTTCACATTACATTGAATACAGACCTGAAAATGCTACTTTTGTGTATTTTTTTCAACATAAAATCTTTTTAGATTAGCGTACTGTTAACAATTGCAAGCATTTTTTTTCATTAATATATTCATTCTACAGGAGCAAAAAGACCTTTAAAACCTGCTGTTTTCCTGTTCCATGTAACATGATCAGAAATCGTCAAAGCAAAAATGTCAAGTAGATAGCTCAGTATAACTGAAGCTTTTCTAGAAATAAATCCCCATAACTTTACTTATTTATTCATTTTTTATGCAGCCACCTCAATCAAATTCATTTCCTTCTGGGCATAATAAATATATTTAAATTAGAAAATATTTTAGATACTTTTGGTCAGGGAAGTATTTTCTAAATTTATTAATACAAAACCATGACCTTAGGATTTCAGAACAAAATGAAGTATTCACTAACCATTTGTGCTATAGTAATATGTTTTGTTTTTAATCAATCAAACAAAACATTGAATTGGAATGTAGGTATTATCATGGAATTATTATGTTTTCAAATAAAGCAAGTGAATCACTATTGAACGGAAATAGCATGGTCTTCAGAATAGCATGGTCTTTGGAAAAACGGTCTGGTTTTCAGGACCACCCTTTGTATTTCAGACTTTATAAAAGGATATGCCAATTCTGTAGTTCAATATTAACAGGAAGTAGGAAGCGCAGTGGTTTAATGGTTTAAAGACAGTGGGGAAGGACTGTGATGGTTGAAGACCCTAGGACTTGTGTGGTGGGGTCACTTGCCTTGGCTTTTGTCACACTAGCAGTTTGAAAGCATGCTAAATGCAGATACCACTTAGTAAAGTACCACCTTGTTAAGAGGAAAAACAGTGCTAAATGCAGACGTAGAAACCAAAACCTGACCTTGTCTGAATGCAACGCCTGACCCCAAGCCAGTTTGCTCCCTGTGGTACACTATGGATGACACAACAGCATGAACCAAACATGCTTAGGCAGTCAAACAACCACTCTGTATTAACATGGTATTAGTCTCCTGACTAACCTACTATTGCTGTACACTAAATAAAATAATTAGTAGTAAGAAGTCAGTTTTAAGAGTGCTAACAATGTAATATATAGATGTCTACTGAAATGTATATCCTATTGGATAAAATTTATATGTAGGCTCAAAATAGAATACATCTTAATTTCACGTTTCACCTTTCACAGAGAAAGAGACCAGAGAAAGAGACCAAATTATCATTCCTGACAAAGGGGGAAAAAAACTCTTCCATCAGTTCTAGTTACATGACCAATAATGAAAAAAGTCAATTCTAATAATAGCTGGAGATCAATGTAATCTAATGAATGTATTACACTCCAATTTTTAATTACAAAATTGTTTTTCAAATATGTAATTAAATTTTAGAAATCTAGCACAAGACAGAGAAAGCAACCCTTATTTTGACAGGTTAACATCCTGCACAGAACTTATTTTCAGTGCAAGAATCAGTCACAGCAGACAGGCAAACAGAATCATCTCAAGTATCTTTTAGTTTTGTCTCCAAATCTCTTCTTGGTCCTACTGAAATCCTAGCAAACTCTGTGCAACTTCATATTTGTGTGTGTGTGTGTGTGTGTGTGTGTAATCATGACCTTTTATATTTATTTGTGCTCTGGACCGGTTTTATAAATGCTGGTAGAACATAAAACAAAGCTCGGTTCATCTAACAATGCTTCTGGCACTTTAACTTCAGCATTTGTGTAGCAAGGATTTCAAGCCGAAATAGGGAAAGGAGGAAACAGAGGAGGAAAACTGGAAAACCTAGGATAGGATAGGATAGTTTTTATTTTTAAGACAAGCATATACAAACAAAACATAAAAACATAAAACCATCCATTTTATATACATACAGTGTGTCAGTTGGTTACAAATCTTTTGTGCTATTCTTTCGTAGTCGTTACAGTTTATAGAAATTTTTACATTGTCAAAGAAACATATGCTTATATATTTATCAGTTATTAACTATCCATGACTAAACTATTTATTCCATAGGAAAACCTACGAAAACTTTAACCTTAGACTGTCTACTATTGACCTCCCCCCTTTCCTAAGAGGTCTGCATAAGCGCACCAACCGTCCCCGTCCTATTGTTTCTTTTATTTCTTTTATGTACCCATGTATTCATAACTATGTTTTTACTTATACCTATTATCTGGTAAGCAATTGACAAAAAATAAATAAATAAAAAAATAAAAATATTAAGCATAGCTATGACCAACAATGAGGACAATTAACCAGTGGAATAGATCGCCTACTGGGTGGTGGGTACTTCATCACTAGAGGTTTTTAGGAAGAAACTGGACAGCCGCTAGTCTGAAATGTATGCTTGAGCAGGGGGGGGGTTGGACTAGAAGATCTCCCAAGGTCCCTTCCAGCTCTATTCTGACTATGCCCGACACAAAGGCATCCCACTGTCACATACATGCTTCAACGGACAGGATTTTTGACTCACTGTACCGGTGTGGAAATTACTGGAAGGTCCTAATAAAATTATTAGCCCCAAGATCTCGCCTAAGCAAAATAGAAAGAAGACCAGAAAGCCATCACATGATCGTGAGGAGACGCCTTCATGCTGGGGCTCTCCCAAACATGAAAAGGAGGAAACAGTATTTGTCAGAAATGGTGTAGGGTCTCCCGCTTGGGCGGGGGGGGGGGTGGACTAGATGACCTACAAGGTCCCTTCCAACTCTGATTAGCTGTAATCTGTATCAATATATCTTCCCGGTATATCTCTCAACTAGTTGGGAATCATCATATTTGGCTGACAACGACAGCAGCCGCAGCCCGACTCGTTTGCAGAGCTTAGTCGGGATGAGGGCAATACCGGAGCAGCGATGGGTGGGACCCCCAATGTCGGGACCCCCAAATGGGTGCAACCCCCCTCCCCCCCCCTAAGGCTCGCCGTTCACTGGGAGCGTACCTAGTAACCTACACACACTACTCACGCCAGGGACAGCCGCCCCTCCCCAACCCCCACCAGCACCACTCACGTTATCCAGAGAGCGCAACTGCCGCCGCCCTCCTGAAGCCGAAGCTCCCGCCATGGTGGCGCTGCTTCCCACAGCTGCTTCCGGTGCCCCGCCCCCCCTCCACCTTCGTTGCAATAATAAAGGAAGCGCCCCGCCCTCCTTCCCTTTCACGGGCGCGACGTAGCTTTTTGTTTCCCACGCCGAAGCTCCGCCCCACGCTTTTTTTCAACTGCGCGCGGTTCTTTGGAGGCGCGTGGCTCTCAAAAAAATAACCGCCTCTCCCGAGGGACACGCCCACCCACCCCCGACCTCTTCCAACCCCCCCCCCACCCGAAACGTAGTACGCTATTCTGCCTCAGGGCCAAAATGGGAGGGAAATGCTGTTCGCTTTGCTGAAGGGGTGACTTCTTCTTTTTTTTTTTTTAACCTGCCGGTTACGCGTTGGGGGGTGGGTTCCTTCCGAATGGCCCAAAGCCACGGAGAGAGCAGAAGGATGAATTCGAGAAAAGAATTAAAAAAAAAAACAACGCGTTTCTGATAGCGTACCGACAACTGCCTGTCTTCTGTCAGGGACTAAGAGAACACGCAGTTGCGGATTTCTTTGCCCTTAACGTATCTGGCCATGAGGAGTTTAAAACGTGAAAACAATCTTCGATCCCGGTTTTGCTCCATCTCGGTATCTTATCTAGCTCATGAGTGATGCTTTTAGGCATCATGAATGGCACTGGAACAACACGTTTCTCCTTATTCTGACGTTATCTAATTCTAAGAGATCTGTGACGGCCTCGAAGGGAGGCAAAATAACACTGTTTTCCAACAGTTAGAAGAATTAATCAATAAAATTGTGCTTCTGCCTACCAGCATCCATTGGGTATTATTCATCTGCCTAGCATCTGCCAGTCCATGGTGTGAGAGAGTTGAAGACTGTTTGGAAACTGAAAGAGTATTTGCTGTGTGAGCAAGAAGGAGACAGCAAGGAGCCTGGGCGTGGCTTAGCTCAACTGTTCTGTACTAAAGTTGCTGTGAAAGTAAAATAAACTGAAACTCCTCTGCGTTTTGCATTTAGAACAGATTTCTTTTCAGGTGGGGACGGGGAGTAGAACCCCTTAGCATCAGAGCATGTTAATAATAATATAGGAAATACTAATGCTCTGGTGATCATTTGGAAAAATCCTTTCTTAGTGAGCACCTAGAAGCCAAGAGGAACATATGTGCCAAATTTCAAGTTTGTAGGCTTTACGGTTCTGGAGATTTTGTGATGATGCCTGAGTGGTATTTCACATTCATTCATTCATTCATTCATTCATTTATATAGAAAAAGAAGAAGATATATAAATATTTACATGGAAATAATTCTCAACATTTCAGTTCAGTAAATACAGAGTGGAAATTGTAGCATTTTTTTTTACAAACTGGATCCAGAGAATTTCAATCTTTGGGTCTAAATGGAATTTGTATTGCAATTTGGGAGTCATCCTGAATTCATTGATTGAAGAATAGGTAGTAACCATGGCACAGAGAGTGTTAATATAAATACTGTGCCAGTTGCACCTATTACTACTATACTCTGGGAGGCCCTACTCAAGAGTCAACCTGTCATCTTTTTTGATTATGGCTGTGATACATATGGGGCTGCCTTTGAAGACCACTACAGTTGGTACAGAATGTAGCACCATATTGGTAATTTATTTATTTATTTATTGTATTAAATTTGGAGGACATTGAGTCCAGAATAATTCCAGGTAGTTTATACATTATAAAAAACAAATTTGTCCTAGGAAATAGCATTTGAGAATTGGATAGGACTGCCCAATCTATCTTATTGTTGGGGGTGGGGGGGGGGGGGGGGGGGGGGGTTTTAAGAAGCTTTTCAGTTAGGTGTCAGCTCTGAGATCAGCTGCCACAAGAATGTGAATAATGAACAGGGGGTGAGAGAGTTGAACAGTTCAAGGTTATTTAGTATGTCGCATTAAAAAATTCCAGCTGCGGTTAATTGGTTCTTGTGATTTATGAAGTATAGTAGTGGGAGGAGATAGGGAGGATTTGTGAGACGGCGCTGGGAATGAGTTTCAGTTTTGGAAATGTCCATAGACATACCAGAGCTGTTCCTAATAAATCAATTGGAGATTATGCTTGTCTCGGAGTGATTGATTACTATGGATAATTTCTGGATGCCTAACATCAGGCATGCAGTCCTAAGATTGTGTGCCTCGCTTGATTGCTTTAGGGACATTTTTGCATTGGTTGAAGTTTTCTCAGATATGTCAAGTTTTATTATTTATAATGTGCTTTTTATGATTTTTTTGTCATTCATTGTTTATATAAATAGTTATGAGTATTAATCAATCATGGTTATAAATCAGTATAAAGAAGATGGGATGCAAACAATTTTTAAACTAAAAATGTTAAAACAAAAATTGCACAATTTTTTTAAAAAAAAATACATTATACAGATGGTCCTCAACTTATGACCATAATTGAGCCCCAAAATTTTGTTGCTAAGTGAGACAGTTGTATGTGAATTTTGTCCCCTTTTATGACCTTTCACTGCAGGTGGTCGTGGCCAGGAGGGCCTTTGTGCAACTGCGGGTTGTGTACCAATTACGCCCTTTCCTGGACCAACGGTCCCTACTCAGTCATTCATGCCCTAGTCACTTCCCGTCTTGATTATTGCAACGCGCTCTACATGCCCTTGAAGAACATCCAGAAGCTCCAGTTGATGCAAAATGCAGCGGCCCGCATGGTTTTGCGCAGCTCCCGGTGTGCACATTTCACCACTCCTGCGAGAGCTGCGTTGGTTGCCAATTTGCTTCCGGGGGCAATTCAGGGTGCTGGTTGTCACCTTTAAAGCCCTTCATGGCTTGGGTCCGGGTTATCTGAGGAAACATCTCTTGCTGATCAACATCTACCCAACCCATTGGACCGGGGATGCAGGGAATGCTGCGGGTCCCATCCCTGAGGGAGATACACCTGTTGGGACCCAGAAGAAGGACCTTCTCTGTGGTGGCTCCCTCTCTCTGGAACATCATTCCCCCAGAGATTAGAATGGCCCCCTCTCTAATACTCTTCCAAAAGGCACTGAAGACCTGGTTCTGCCAGTGGGCCTGGGGAGCCCATTGCGGGATGGAGCCCATCAAATGGCTGATGTGATCTGCTGGTGTTGGAGCGGGGGAGTTGGGGGGAAATTTTATTTCCAGATTTTGTTCTCTTGTACTTTATTAATTTATTTCTTTTTGTTAGTTTTTTATTTATTTTTTAATATGGTTTTACATTCTGTAAGCCACCTCAAGTCACCATGGGTGAATAGGCAGCAATATAAATTCAATAAATAAACACGTATGTAGAGTGGAATAGTAGTATTGCAACCACTCTTTTCTGTCAGTTATAAACATTTATATTTCATACCACTTCACAAGCACAGTTGGAGATTAAACCTAATATTGTTTCTTTCCTGTCAGTTCCAAGGACAATTGTTTTAAGACACAGTGATTGAATTATACAGTATGTCCAAAATGTTTAAGCATTAAGTTTCTTTTTAATGTTTTCCGTGAATAGTGTTACTTCATTTAATACTTATATAGTCAATTTGATGTCTCTCATGTTGAATAGTTTGCCTAGATCTGCTATATCTTTCTTTCAAATGGAAGACATTTCTTTCTTCTTTTTTTATCGCTACCATAGCAAAATATAAAAAGATGATGAAAGTCCCAGAAAGTTTGAATCTCAGCATAAACTGAAAATCCCAGGAGGGTTCCTAGCACACTGAAGGGATGTGGATTGGCATATCTTTCTTCACTAATTGTTTCAATATTTATTCAATATAATTCTTTTTATCGTTTCAGTCTGATCTGAGACTATTGCCTTTGAATTCTAAAGAACCTATTGGCTCCTGATTGGTGATTGGGGTACCAACACATTACATTATCTTACTTGAACTTTTTGTCTTTCCAAATAAACTACTGTTCTCAGTGTATTGGCATTACTTATATCTTTATCTTCTTTGCAACTCAGTTCTTCATTGAGCAAATTTTCCTTTGTTACCTTTTGCTTTCTACTTTTCTTCAGCTATTTTTGTGTAGGCAGACAGCTATTTCACCTTCTGTTGATGAATTTTAGGATATTTTTGTTGGTTACATCTCTAATGGTGTTAATATATTTCAGTTTAGAGCTTTTTAAACACTTTAACAAACTATCCATGTAATATATTCTTTACATCTGTTGCATAACCATATTGAATATTGATGAGGTCATTTCTTATTAGTCTTGATTTTTTAAATTATTTTATTTAGGTAAAAATCTGCATTCAGCATCTGGTTTTATTTTTGGTGACTGAACTGATGAGCTTTTCCATCTTTGTTGCAAAATACATACTCAATTTGATTTCATTGTTGTCTATCTTTTGATCTCAATGTTTATAGCTGTTTTGTATGTTATTGGAAGAAGATTTATTTATTTTATTTATTTATTTGATTTGCCAATTGTTTACAAGATAATAAGTATAAGTGTATACATAGTTGTGAATACATGAAATGGGTACATATAAGAAAAATAAAAGAAGAATAAGAGAAACAATAGGACAGGGACGGTAGGCACGCTGGTGCGCTTATGCACGCCCCCTACAGACCTCTTAGGAAAGGGGTGAGGTCAATAGTAGACAGTCTAAGGTTAAAGTTTTTGGGGTTTGGGGAAGAAACTACAGAGTCGGGTAGAGTATTCCAGACATTGACCACTCTATTGCTGAAGTCGTATTTCCTGCAATCAAGTTTGGTGCGGTTAACTTTGAGTTTGTATCTATTGTGTGCTCTTGTGTTGTTATGGTTGAAGCTGAAGTATTCATTGACAGGTAGGACATTGCAATGTATGATTTTATATACCATGCTTAAATCAGACCGAAGACGGCGTAATTCAAGGTTTTCTAGATCTAGAATTTCAAGTCTGGTGGCATAAGGTATTCTACAACGAGTAGAGGAGTGGAGAACTCTTCTTGTGAAATATTTCTGGACTTTCTCAATTGTGCTAATATCAGATACGTAGTGTGGGTTCCAGACTGATGAACTGTATTCGAGTATTGGTCTAGCAAATGTTTTGTATGCTCTGGTTAGTAGTGTGATATTACCAGAGAAAAAGCTACGTAGGATTAGGTTAACAACTCTTAATGCCTTTTTGGCTATGTAGTTGCAGTGGGCTCTAGCACTTAGATCATTAGAGGTGAGTATTCCAAGGTCCTTTACAGAGCTTGGGTCATCAACAAGATCTTGACTATTCAGCTTGTATTTTATTTTCTGATTTTTTTTTGCCAATATGTAAGACATTTCCTATTAACATTTAATTTCCTTTTCAGAATTCTATTAACCTTTTGCCCTGCTTCATTTCTTACACTAAGAACTTCCCCCATTATTCCAAATGCTTTAAGTTTCCTGTATTCTATAATTAGTATGATATCTGTTTTGATGTGTTGTCAGTGTCATAAACATGCTAGTCAAGCTTCAGAATCTTGGAAGCCGGGTTCATGTACTTTGTCCCTTATTTATCAGTGACTGTGTTACAGCTGAATCTCCCCATTGCTTTTGATCTTGTTTCTTACTGAATTTTGGTTTAATGGGAAATAGATAATCACTTATTTAACACCACAAAATGTCCATCTTTTGGAATGGTATTCTTTCAATGATATAGTTCATAGTCTCATTGGAATCACAGGTTACAAGGTAACAATTCATGAAAGGCAACCATAATGCCCTTAACTATAAACCATTATTTTAACATCACAGTAACTAGGTTCATATTAAGCCAAAACCAGACAAACTATGTAATGGCTTAGAGCAATGCATTGAAATCAGTTGGTAGTTTTCTCTCTTTTCAATTGCTGCTTTTGTTATAGGAATAATTTATTAAATGTATATAGCACCTTGCTCTAGTGCATGGATGTCAAACTTGATCGCATCATGTGACATATCGTGACGTATTGCAACTAGTTTTTTGCCTTTACAGAGCCAAGGTGGGCGTGGCTTGTGCGTGATGCATCCAGCCCATGGGCCGCCAGTTTAACAGGCCTGCTAGTGTGTATAGCACCTGACCCCGAGTGGTTTACAAATAGTTAAAAACATTTTAAAACAAGAAAACAGTACAAAGGAAACAAAGATTCCAGAGATAACAAATCCAGATGGGGGGGAAAGAAAAAAAGGGGGCTTCAATCATATTTCTCAAAAGGCTGGATGAAGAGTTGGGTCCTCAGGGCCTTTTAAAACACCAGAATGGAGGCTGTTTGAATATTGGAGGGGAGAGGCGACATTCCAGATACCGCTACAGAGAAGATGTACTACTGGGGTCCTAATAGATGGCACTATTTAATTAAAGGTGCCAGAGCATGGCAATCCTGATAGACTGAATTGGCTGGGCAGATACTATAGCAGAATACAGTGGTTCCTCTAGCAACCAGCTGCTGTACCACATTGGTATAAGTAGTAATCAACTTTTTTTTTTTTTTGCTTCTGGGCACATCAACAGCTGGATCTTCTTTCAGCTTTAATACAGAATAAGCATCAATGCTACTTGCATTTGCCCTTTGTTCTATTGGAATAAAAAAATAGATCAAACTACCCCAGGTAAATTATATAACAAACATTGCTGCAGTGCTGTTGTGAAAAACAAATGGTCAAAGTACAGGAAATGTGGAACTGGAAGAAAGGTAAATAATTTCCAAATAATTTAACCCTATTTGATTACTCTTCATGGGTTCAGTCCTAAATTAGACATTCAAATCCAGCTTGAGGGCTTTACATCTGGTTGAACCAAGTGCAATACTTCCTATGAGAACTACCCTTAAAAACAATTTGAGCCTTTAGTTGATCTCAATAGATAGAACATATAACAGAATCCACAGATCACTGCAAACAATTCAAGTGACTGAAAAGTTTAGCTGACATTTATCCACAGGTCTTCAAGTGCAGCATTACTTACACTCTGAATGGGAGACCTCATCAAAAAAGTCATTTTCTAATCTTTCTTTCTTTCAAACCATTTACAACCACTTAAGATACCTATGAAGAAACTTTTAGCTTTGGGTATTACTGATTAGATTTGTTGTTATAGAAATGGCTAGTTAATACGATTATGTAAAAAGTTGAGGTTTGATGTTAATGCCCTATTTTACTGCACCAAAGGGAGTCAGAAGTCAATCCTTTTTTTTCTTTTCCCCCTTTGCTTTCCCTCACATTTCCTTCCCCCTTTCCCTTCCCTATTTTCCTACTATTTACTTTTGTATTTTTTATTTATTTATTTTTATTTTAAAAACATGCACATACAAAACATAAAAACATAAAACCATCTTCCATTTTATATACATACAGTGTATCAGTTGGTTACATATCTTTTGTGCTATCCTTTTGTAGTCATTTACTCACAATTTATATCAGCCTTCACATTGTGGAACTAACATATGCTTATATATTTATCAGTTATTAATCAACCATGACTAAACTATTTATTCCATCATTTTATATGAGATGTTCCAAGTTTTATCTTAAAATTTGTGTTATACTTTGAACCAGTGGTTATATATATATCTATATTATGTTTTATATTAGTCTATTAAATTTCTATCACAAAATTATCTAGTCTATTACTGTCTTTTTGTCCAACCATTGATAAAACAAATCCCATATCATATAAAATTGCTTGTCTTCTTGTTCTCTAATTTCAAATGTCAGTTTACTCATTTCAGCAGTCCATAATTTTCTTGATAACTTCCTTAATTTTCTTCGCAAATACAATTCTAGCCGCTGTTAAAACATTTACAATCAAATATTTCAGTTCTTTATTGTATATGTCCGGTATGACTCCCACTAAAAAGATCTCTGTTTTAAAGTCTATATGTTGTTTTATCATTTTTTTCCAACCATGTGTGGATTTTAGTCCAATATTTCTTTGCATCCGAAATGTCCACCACATATGGTAATATGAACCAGGTATCTGATGACATTTCCAGCATTTATCCGATTTATTCTTAAACATTCTCGCAAGTCTCGTGGGGTAAGTGCACCTGTAAAACATCTTATACAAATTTTCTTTATCTGCAGTTGACACTGTCATTTTATAATTTTGAGAGTACAATTTTTGCCATTTTTCTAAATCAATCCCATATCCAAAATTTTCCCCCAAGCAATCATCGTTTCTTTAACTTGTTCCTCCTCCAATTTAAATTCCAATAGATGTCCATAAAGTTTTTTAATTACCTTTTCACCAGTGCCCATCAAAATTTTATCTAAATCAGTCAACTTGCCATAAATACCTTCTGCCTCAAGAGTCTTTCTCAAACCTAGATTATATTTGCAAATATGAAAACCAATTCATTTTTACACCTTGTTCGCTTTTGTTGTTCCTTTGTGTGTGCTACATTATAAACTAATAGAAAAACTATTTTTCAAAAGTACCTATGAAGAAAATGGGTGGAGAAGAACCTCCGGCCCACTGCTAGGCACAATGGCCTGTTACCATAGGGATTCACAGACACGCATCCACGTTGACAAGGAGGGCCTACACTTTTTGCATGCAGGCATTACACCACTTATGGCCGAAGTCTGTTAAGTTCAAGTAAGTTTATAAACAACCCTGTGAGATACAGCAGGTTTAAGGGAGAGGGTAAATGGTCCGAATTTAACCAACGAGCTTTCACGTGAACTTGAACCTGGTTTTCCCTAGACGCCATTCCAGCGATTAAACTAACCCCACCGCCTTGGCTGTGCCCTAATTCCAGGACTTCCATCTCCGCTCGTTGTTAAAATGCTAGAAGTGACTTAAAAGGTCAGTTCGGGACCCGATAATGAAGAAAGCCATTGGCGCTCTGGGGAAAAGAGAAAGGCGTCCTTCCAACCATCGTTTTCAAAACGGCAACGAGAAACCACGCTTAGTCCCCAAATAGGGTTCCCACGTTCGACGTGCCCATATCCACCCCAACGCCAGCTGCTTCTCTTGCAAACCCTTGTTTCTCGCGTGCCCCTTAAGACAGGCAGAGGAGGAGGAGGGGGAAGACGTCGGAGTCCGACCCCCCTCCCCATCCCCAGTTACGTGTTTGACGTCACCTTTCTTTGGTGAAGAGGATAAATGGGGTTAAAGCCCATCCAGAGCCCGGAAGTTCGAGGTTTGGCAAGGCTGGAAGAGAGAGAGCGTGGGGCGTGAGTAGGTGTGCTAGCTAGCTAACATTTGGCTCCGCTTGAGCGGAGGAGGAGGAGGAGGAAGAGGCAGGGAAACGATCGGAGGCTGCGCCCTCCGGAGAAGCCGGGCTGATTTAATCCCGGAAAGTCTTGCCGGCCTCCCTGGGCTTTCCTGCCGGGAGGAGTCCCCAGCGTTTGGCGGCTGGCATGGTGTTGGCGTTGGGTCCTTGGCTTTTTTCGGTGGGGGAAGCCCGAGGGAGAAGCCACGATGGAAACGCCGCCGCTGCTGCTGCAACCGTTGGGGTGAGTCCGCGGGGCCCCGTTGTGGATTCCCTCCCGGGATGTGTGTTGGCTTCGACGCCCATCGGCCCCCCCCAGGCCGGCTGGAAAGTGATGGGAGTTGGAGTCCAGAGCACTCCCAATGGAAGAGGATAAGTGAAGGCTCCTAGTATCGCTCTCCTAACACGGCAAGGTTGCTGGAGAGAAATTGCCCCCTTTGCAAACAAAATCATTTTACCTTGGAACAGGCCTTTGGTCCTCTTACCAAACTGCAATAACGCGTTTGTTTCTGGAACCCACGTCCCCAATATTTACTCAACCCTATTCTGGAACATATACAAGAGGGCATTTCATATTTTATGGTAGCTATAGCAATAGGACTTTTAGACTTATATACCACTTGACGGTGCTTTACACTCCTCTCCAAGTGGTTTTACAGGGTCAGCATATTGCCCCCCCTCCTCCCGCCCTCCCGAACAATTTGGGTTCTTATGGTTAAAAACGGCTCATTTTTGGAGGTGGCTAATTTGGTCCCTCTGCCTGGAAAGGGCTGTTTGCAGCCCCGTTATCTTTAGGGTTTGTCTGTGGTTAGGTTGAAGTTAGCAAACCACAGAACAAACAGCCCGGGGATTAATTACTCCTTTTGCATTTCATATGCTGTATATGAAACAGGGCCTTGAAATTTCCAAACAGCTTCAGGGCGAGTTGTGGTTTCATTGAAGATTTGGATTGCTGCGAGCAAAGTTATCAGCATATTTTTTAAGCAAGAGCCGTTTTTAGGTAGGCTGGCTTTACTTTGGTTATCCTTGCGCTAAGCAATCATTAACTATTTGAGGGCCAACTGAAACTCCCTTAGAAAAGGGCCTCCAGAGAATGCAGATTAATCCTTGCTTGCTACTTTCCTTTTGCATGGAGAAAAATTACTTTTTCATTCTGGTCACAATTTGAATAACAAACAGTGACAGTTGAATACAAGCGGTGTGTTCAAAATTGACAGCTGAAATTGAGTTTTTTAGTCTGTCCTTTGGAATAACTGTCATTCTTGGCTTTGTCCAATAATGATTAGAGTGGGTGAATAAGCCAAAAGCACCTTGATGTGTTTTCATCATTCTAACTAGAAGAATGAAGATGAATATTTCTGCATTGGGAGTTTTCAATTTTAAAGTTCTGGGACAAGTGGAGATTCATGACTAAAAAGCTCTATGTGCACATGTAATGTTACTTTTAACTTAGTTTTTTTCAAAGTAAGTTCATTCCTGCTATCTGTGCCCAACAGGTATTGGATGAGGATGACAAGGAAAAGAGCTTTCCATGATAGCACCTTAATTTTGGGATTCTTTCAGATGGTTAAGATTTAAGTACCTGACCTAATTTGCTTTATTTGTCCAGGTGTTAAATGATTCAGTGAACCTGAAACTCTTTTTAAATATTTTATTATTGTAAATTCTGCTTCTTATTTTATGATGTGTCATTTTAGAGGCAATGTATTAATGTCATTGTAGACTACAGTACTTTAAAAAAGAAACAAATTTGGAACATATAGTTCTTTCACTACAGTCTTCCAAATTTGTTTTCCAGTTGCATGTAACTGTTCTATTAGGCAGCTAGCTATATAAGTTTTGTGACAGATAAATGGAGCATCATAAAAGAGCCATATTAGATTTTTTTGCTACACTGCATCCTTTCCAAAACTGATTTTTTTTCTCCTATTCTAATTACATTTTCTATTGCCTTCAGGTCTGACGTCAATTTTGTAAAGAAAGTTCAGGAAAACCTTCCCTAACATGATGGTTTACCTCAAATAGTTTAGATCAGAGGTGTCAAACTTGGTTTTATTGAGGGCAGCATCAGGGTTGTGTTTGACCTGGGGGGGGCTGAGTGGGCGGGGCCAAGATGGGCGTGGTGAACTTGACATCCTGCAGCCCGTGTGTGGCCCTAGCAGGCTCTGTTTTAGGCTGCAACCAGACTCCTGCAGCCCTCTGCTGTGAAAATGGAGTTCGGAAGGGCCATGTGCAGCTGTCTGGAGCTCCATTTTCACTGGCAGAGGCACCGTGCGCTAGTCCTTCACTGTTTCCAGGGCAACCCCTTGGGTCAGATCTTAAGTACCCTGCAGGTCAGGTGCAGCTCGCGGACCTTGAGTTTGACACCCCTGCTTTAGACTGTAACTCCAATAAGATATGGAGCATGTGACCAGTGACTCTAGAATAATAGGTACTTTAGTGGCATTAAGCTTGAAAAAAATTAGGGATTGTTCTGGTCATTTCAGTGACATGAAGAGAAAGGAGATGCACAAGCTCCTTCCTCACTTGAATGTAGAATTAAGTTGGCATTAATGAGTTATCTGAACTGGTAAATTACAGTTTACTAGCAAAGAAAAGATATTTTGTGATCCTCATTTTTTATTTAAATTTTTTTTGCTGTCCAAGTTTGGTTCCCAGGAAAACCGAAAGTGTTAGGAAAATTACATTTAAAATTAAATGTTAAACTGGGATAAAACAGTCCCAGTGTTTGTTTTTGGGGTAGTGTCTTCTGTGAAAAGTAGTAATATATGATGATATCAATGTTTTATGTATAGGATAATCAGGAGAATTATGAAAGAACAGAACTTTTCTGTATTAGAATCTTGGGCAGTCTAGTGCAGTATCTCAGCATCATCAAACTGGAGGTGCAGCAAAGGGCAATGCCATAACTAATTGTATAAAGCCCTTGCACGTTTCTCATGCCCACCAGTTACATGTGTAGTTGCTGTCTTCTAATATTAGTTCTGGTTTGATTTTAAGGAACTTGCTCATTCTGAATATAGGATCAGCAGGATAAAATGCTGGTTATTTTAAAAAGAAACATCCGTAAATACTAAATTGTTTATCAGGCCAGAATAGTGAGATATAGGGAAGTGGTTGCCAATTATGCTTTAGTTTTCATTTAAAAAAAAACCTGGAATTGTTTAAGAAGTTTAAGGCCAATATATGGGAAAACTTCGTATTTTAATAAGATACAAAGTTATTGTTTACTTTGTAAGATTTTTTTTGTCTTATGTTTTAAATTTGGGAATCATGTTTTTCTTTGCTTTTTGCTCTGATCACATCTTCATCAAGCCCATGACTTTCAGGCATGTTGAATTAAAATTTCCAGTACTTCCCATCGTGCCAATAGCCAATGATCATGCGGACTGACTATTCTGAAACATACAGTTGAATACATAGAATACACCAAGTTGGGGAAAGTTGTTTCTTTTATTAATAGTTTCAGTTACAGAGCAGCCCCATTTGATAAATAAGATATTTTAATAATCAGCTTTGCAATGACAAATGAGGCTACCTTTTTTACAGCATGTTGTTAGCACTAATTTCAGTTTAGTCTGTTTCAATGTGTCTTTAATTGTAGTTACTTCAGCCTCTTACCAATGATTTAATTAGATGGTGGATGTTTAAATTTAGGGCTTTTCCTAGTTTGAATTTCACTTGGGAGTTGGATTGTTCATCCCAAAGCTTTAAAGGCACAGTCAAGTCAAAGCTAAAAGCACATTTCACTTGGCTGAGTAAGTGAATCAGTATGTAGGTATTACAAGCTTTGGTGTCACTTCAGTCAAAGACTCTAAACCAGCTTCTAAGGCTATATAACAATAATATAGTGCAGGGATGTCGTTATGGCATTGTCACGTGATGTATTGGGACCTTTTTCCCCCTTTGCTAAACTGGGCGTGGGCATGGCCAGCACCTGACACGTATGGTCCGTGGGCCAGAAGTTTGACAGTCCTGGTATACAATAAACACGCATATAAACTAATCAGTTTAGCATTAATTGGTTGCAAACTCTCATGGTTAACAAATCTTTTTTTCTTTTTCAGATGTACCAAATTATGCCAGCAGAAACCTCTGGATTTGAAGGATGATAATACTGAAAAACACTGTCCTGTTAGAGTGAATCCTTGGCACATGAAGAAAGCTTTTAAAGTTTTGAATGAATTAAGAAGGTATTTTTCTTGAAAAGCAGGCAGTGTCTTTAGTAGTTTTCCAGATTTTGATCTAATTGGAATACAATGTTGAAAATGAAATGGCATTATTTAAAAAAAGATGCTGGGCAGGCCATAGCATTTTATATAATTGTTTTTTTTTTCTCTCTCTCCAGAGCTGGTCAATAAGATTTTGAAGAGGAATCTTGAGCTGCCTAATACAACTTTTCTGGGTGGCAGAAATTTCAGCTCTTTATTTAATAACAAATCTGTTTTCAAATGCTGATTCAAATTATCTTTCTTATTAAAAGTATTCCTGTGAGGATAAGATATGTGGATAGGCAATGATGGGACTTAGATTTTGAGGATGGGGTTTTCTTATTTTAGGGTGATGTCTCCTCTTCAGGGACAAAGTGGTAAAATACTATTGGACCACTGTTGGGTCAGTACTCCCCTAATTGTGTTCCTGTCCACTGCTTTGTAGGTACTGCTATTTTGGGTTAGGTCCCTTACTTTTTCTTTTTTGTCCTGTGTTCTCATAACGTGAACAATATAGGCTTTGGGTCTCTCATATCTTCTATGCCCCCACTCTTTCACTTGTTTTGGCATATGATTAAAGAAACTATAGTTATTTTTAATGCCATTTATTTTAAATGTTCCTTTCTAATGATCAATAAGCTGGTAGCTTTGATATGTTGAGGTCTGGCCACCAGATTTTCCTCTATGGCTATGGATATCTCCAAAGGGAAAGCTAAGTATGAGCAGTATAGCATAAAGTGTTCTCTATCATAATCATAAAAAGTTTTTCAAAAAGCAAATTGTTTAAAAATTTTAGAGGGAACTAGAGCATTGAGTGAAGATCTTGGAGTGCTTAGTTCTTGACTAGTTAAACCTACATGGGATTTATGCTATTCTTCCAACTTGGTTCTCTGAAAAATTAAAATAGTGGCTCCAATTAACATTGCAACTTCTGGTTGAAAGCCACTGTGAGGTAGATATCAATTTTGTATCAGGATGGTGTTGCAGTGGAGATTAGAGTGGAATGCAGAATCCTGGCTGTTGAACTTCTCTCTGGGTCTTTGAAATAGCCCGCATGATTCCATGCAGCCGTTCCTTGCAAGTGAACCACAGAAGTCATTGTGATAAATTTATTTAAATTATGTACTTGGTGGAATGAAGAGGAAAGCAGCTTCTTTTTTTTTCTTTTTTCCACATTTTTATATTTTTGTAATTTATATAGCTTTTATTCTTTTTTATTGTAGTCTTTGACGACTTTTTTTGAAAAAAATAATAATACCAAGAACTTAGATGTTGGATAACCATTTGTCTGAAGTGGTGTAGGATTTCCTTCCTAGGCAGGGGGTTGGGTTAGAAGACCTCCAAGGTCCCTTCCAACTCTGTTATTCTATTCTAAACTTCTATTCATCAAAGTTAATAAATGTGGACTAGACTTGTACAAAATCCTGAAGAGGTTTACTTCCACAAAACTATTTACAATACAGTGAGGAGATACTCTGTTCTGGACCTGTCTTATTTGTTCATTATAGTGAATGCAATATCCATTTATACTTTACAATTAGAGATCAAGCTAAAATTTAGCTATTTGCTGTTTGCGCTTCATTTTTGATTATTATTCAGTCATAACAAGATTTAATCGTATCAATAACCCTAATTCTTTCAGTTACTTCCCAATGAACACAATTAGAAAAAATGATGTTAAGCAAAATGATTTCACAATCTAACATTTTGTTGCAAATTGAAAATGAAAATTGGCTTTCCTAATGGGCCTGCACTGCATTGTTTCAAGAGTAAGTGTACATTATCAAGAAGTAAACGTTTTCTGTTAAAATTGTACTGTAAACCACCTATTTGGATACTGTCTCTTTTTTTACCACTTGAAAACTTTTGCTATTACAAGTAGTCCTTGACTTACAACTGCAATTGGGACCAGATCCTCCATCAATTGAGACAAGTGGTTGTTAAGCAAGATGCCCATGTGACTGCTTTACTCAGTTGCCACAATCGACCACTCCTGGTTATGGTTGTTGATTGATCTATTGGGTCATAAGGCAAAGGAGCTACCTGCTGAGTACTGTTCCTTTCTGTGTATGGAAGGAAACAGCTCCGAAGAATGACAGGAACCGAGCTCAGATCTTTGAGATCTGACCTCCCTTTTTGCAGTCCTTTGGCTAGAGTTGCCCTCCTTGCGGAAGGAATGGTTGCAGGAACGGAGCTCAGATGTTCAGGATAGGTCTGCAGCTTTTCAGAGCAGTTCCCCTCCCCCCTCAGAATGACGAAGGGAAGTCCTTCAAAGCAGGGGTCTCCAACCTTGGCAACTTTAAGACCTGTGGACTTCAACTCCCAGAATTCCTCAGCCAGCAAAGCTGCCTGGGAAATTCTGGGAATTGAAGTCCACAAGTCTTAAAGTTGCCAAGGTTGGAGACCCCTGCTTCAAAGGGTTGCAGGAATGGATGTCATCAGCTGGAGTTGTTCCTGCCCCTTCAGCAGGAAGTCGTTTTGCTCTCAAATGGCTTCCTGGGGTTGGGATCTTAGATCACATGGAGGTGAGATTCCCTTCCACCTGAAATTCCCTGCTGGTGGACATCCCTTTTGTAATAAATCTCTGAGATTGCAAATGATGATTGCATTATGGTGGAGCCCTTGGTAACTGATTGTAAGTGTAGACAGGTTTCCCAGATCGTGATCATGTGACTGTGGGGATAATGGTGCAATGTTTTGCGATGGCTGGAAGCGCTTTGCAGGCCGTCAAGCACCCATTCTGTTGCCGGTCTAATTCCAGAACAAACTCCAGACCATCATTAAAATGGAAGGCTCATAAGTCCAGAACTACCTGTAGTAGCATGACAAGGCTGGAGAAAACTATACCCTTTATATAAGGAGTCACCAATCTTTCGGACCTCAGGGACAACTACATCCATAATTTTAAATCCTATGGACCGCTAATATGAATCCAGCGCGCCACTTGCTGAAGCACCTGGACCTCCCAGTGATGGGATGGGGTCCTTCAGGCACAGTTTGGCCACCTGTTTTTGCAACCTTAAACACTCAAAGAGCCATTTGAACATTTGTACAGAAAACAAAACACTGGGATCTCTTCATCTCTCTCTCTGTATCTCTCTCTCACACACATCTCTCTCTCCCCCTCTCTTTGTTTGTTTCTGTCTTTTTCTCTCTTTCTCTCTCTCTGTTTCTCATCTCTCTCCACCCTTCTCTCTGTATCTTTCTCTCCTCTCTCTCTCTCTCTGATGTTATGGCGCACTCTGGATCTCACGGGTGCTTCTTCGGCCTTTGTTGGTGCTGGATGCATCTCAGTCACTCAGGGAGACACACGATCTGCTCTCCACCCGAGACACTTGCCTGACCCAGCTGCAGCCAATGCTCCATGTTGTAATGGGCTCCAGGAGGAAGAGGGGACTCTGCCTCCACCATTGTGAAGTGTTTATTTAACTGCGCTGCGCAAGGCGCTGCAAGAGCAGCAGCAGCGCAGAGGAACAGGCAGGGCAGGCCAGTGTCTTGGGCGGAGAGGAAGTTGCACGTCTCCCCTAGTGGCCGAGTGCACACTGCACCAACAAGAGCCGGAAGAAATGCCCGCGAGACCCCGCAAGACATGAAGCTTCACTCCCGTTCTGGTATATGGAGCGAATCTCCATCCCCTGCCCTTCCCTTCTCAGGCCAGGGGAGGAGAGAGTGGGAGGAGGGCAAGGGACCAGGCCAGCCAGTGAGGGGATCATCCGACAGGAAGCCACAGCAGGGGGACAAAAGAGCGGCGGGTTACCAACACCCATTGCTTCAGCCTGCCTGCGTTGCCACCCCTCCTTGCTGCAACAGCACCGTTACCTTGTTCCAGCTGGTGAGGGCTGCGCTAATCCTTGCACTGTTCACCACCTGCAAAAGTTGCCATTTGCACGTACCTCCCTCTATGGCGGAGTTTTCCAGCCGTACCACGAGCTGCCTGGCTGGTCCCATATCCCAGAGCTCTAGTCACAGGACTGGCCTATTGGTCATCCCAGAGCAGCAGTATACAGAAGCAAGGTTCTCAAGCTTTCTACTACTGTTGATAAAATTTATTCATGAGCCGTGGTGGAGCAATGATTAGAATGCAGTACCGCAGGCTACTTCTGCTGATCACCACTGTCAGTAGCTTGGCAGTTTGGATCTCACTGGCTCAAGGTTGTCTCAGCCTTCCATCCTTCTGAGGTTCGTAAAATGAGGACCCAGATTGTTGGGGGCAATATGCTGACTCTGTAAACTGCTTAGAGAGGGCTGTTAAGTCTAAGTGCTATTGCTACTCCTATGATTAAAAGAAATTATTTTTTATCGGGTAAGTAAGACTGGGCAAGAAATAATGTTTCTGCTTTAACTGTTAAATTTTAATCTTTCTATCATGCGTTCCTAAATCTAGTGGAGATTGCACAGAAAAAGTGGGGTCCAAAGCCTGAAGTGAATTTTGATAGCACTTAAACTTTGCCTTTACAAATGTGATCATTTTCATTTTAAATAATTGCAAAGTCTTAGTAAAAAAAGATAAACTCAATAGCCCTACTAGGAAGGAGAATGATAACCTCAATATTGGTTATCAGCTGCTTATTTTATTGAACTTGGTGAATATGCACAATAGCTAGCTAACCAGGCAATGATTATCTTTCCTGTGGTCTAAAAGGTTATTTTTGTTCTGTTTTTCTTAATAGTCAAAACCTATTATGTGATGTGACAATAGTAGCTGAAGACGTGGAAATTGCAGCTCATCGAGTTGTATTAGCAGCTTGCAGTCCATATTTTTATGCAATGTTTGCAGGTACCTGTTTTTTTCTTCTTGTTGTCTCTTGCAGTTGAACTATTTCAGTCTATTTTGCAAGGCATAAGTATAATTGGTGTTTCTTCAGGATGTTATTGTGCTGTATGTCAATTGGCACAATGTATTTAAAACACTTTAATAAGTAAACTTTGTTCTTGAAGCTGATTCCTAGAAGTAAAAGCTGCACTCTGGAAGCTATATTCTTGCTAGTACTGTTATCCTTGGTATCACCATTAGTTGGTAAAATGTATTCTGTAAACTGCTGAGCTAAAAAGCTGAAATATTGCAACAGAATATATATATATATAGAAAGGAGAAGGGCAGATTGAGAAACTACAGAACTGAAAATTTAACATGGGTGATAGTTTTACATTTTATGTTGGAGTGCTTTTTTGGCCCAATTTCAGAGGATTGGATAATGTGTTTTGCCATGATTCTTTCTATGCCAATTGAATATTGGAATGTTCATGCTCTGCACCAATTATCCTGTGTATCCAGGATAGGTATATAAATTGGTTTTCAAGTAATTGCTAATTCAGTCAGCTTAACCACATTCAGTGCATTGAAAAAAAACATTTTTTCATCTGTAATAATCGTATTAGCACTGTTACCCTCCCACCAAAGTGGTCCCTAGTTTTGTACTGGCATTTTTTACATGCTTTTGAACTGCTAGGTTGGTAGAAGCTGGGACAAGTAACGGGAGCTCACTCCGTTACACGTTGCTAGGAATTCGAACCACCGAACTGCCGACCTTCTGATTGACAAGCTCAGTGTCTTAGCCACTGAGCCACCACGTCCATGTATATAAATTGATGTGTGTGTGTGTGTATGTATTCCATTTTATCCCTGGTCAAATAAACCAACTTTGTACTCCTTATTGCATTCAGATGATTATTCTTATTGTAAATTTCTTCAGTACTTTAATCAGTCTCTCTCACGAATCCAACAAAATGAAATTATTCCAATTGCTCTCTGGAATTATCATTTTTATCTTTTTCTTAATTTTTAAAGCCCCATACAGTTTGTCTTTTTGCTTTATATCTCATGACGCAGCCTTATTCAGAGTTTCCTTCATATTTTTCTTGGATAGATTTTGCTGCATATCTTGTTCTGTAACATTTTCTTCTGGTAACAGATTGTTTTTGAGAAGACAAAACATAGCTGATATAACCACATTGCTGATACAGATCTTCAATTCTTCAAAGATGTCTCCAAATACCATAACAAGTTTCTCTTGTCTTGAATCTCAAAAAGAATATCCCCCCCCCCCCACAAACATGCATTCTTTAAAAATAATTTTGAAGCCTTAATATTTCAACATTTTATGAGCCATTATTTCTATGTTGTTTTGTTGTTTTGCTCTTTGTTTTTTAAAGGTCTTAAGGATGATAAAAATAGATCTTCATATTCTTATATTAAGGTTTGAAGGCTTTGTCTCCCTTAACTTCTTTGAAGCTTTTAATAGACAATTTTCAGAGGTAATTATCAAAGGCAGCGAACAAACTTGATGTTGAAAAAAGCTGTTTGCAGCTAGAGTACCATAATTATGGCAAATTCCCAATCTCACAATTATCCCCTCTTCCAGAAACTGCTACCTTATAGTTTTTTTTCATGAGGAGCAACGTTAAAATGTCCACAAACATTGGCTCTGGTTTTCCACGGAGCTGCCTTCAGTCTACCATCTTCTCCCAAGGTCAAAAAAAAAAAAACATTCTTTCATTCATCTAATGAGTAATAGCATCTCCTGAGCCAGGTGCCTCTTTTTAAAACGCAATTCTTCGATTTCAAACAGTAATTAATTTTGCCTGCAGCATTTCCTAAAAGATGTTTAGATAAAAATGTTACATTTTAGATTCTCATTAAGGATAGGTAATTTTTGCTTTCTGAGATGTGTATAATTAAAAGTAACTGGTTATAATGACAGGTGATTAATTATCTGCTTCACTTTGAACCCTTGTAACAGCTTCTTTGTGTTTGTGTGTTTGTGTGTGTGTGAGTTCAAAGTGCTATGGTACTGATGCAATTTTATCCATCTTTTTCACTGCTGTTTTAAATAATATATTCACTTGCTTTTAAACTATTTTAATACACATGCACAAAATGAAAAATACAATAAAATAGTTTAAATGCAAGTGAATATATTATTTAAAACAGCAGTAAAAGAGAAGGATAAAATTGCCTCAGTACCATAGCAGTTTTATGTTCCCCTCTGTTCCACCTTTCATTGTAACAAGACAATAGGTTTTGATATCATAGTAGTCTTCCAGGTAAAGTGTTGGCAGTTGTCACTTAAGGAGAAATATGGAAATTGGTGCTCAGGTCAGAAAAAAAATATCAGAAAAAAAGTGAGATATCAGATTTGCTTAGTTTGGGAATTAGCCAACTTCTGATGTTATAAAGCTAGAGTGTCAACTCACGAAGCATTCCCTGACCTGCTCTCGAGTTGCCATAGGTAAGGGGGATGGCGGAGTCAAACCTTGCAGCTGCATTAAGGAGCTTGCATTTCATTTCAAAGCAAGGCACATTCCCGCTGGCAATGTCGAGGTCATCTTCAAAGGAAACCACAGTGGCCTGGAGGGAGTGATTTCTACAACCCATGAAATTGCTTTGTTGGGGAATGTGACTGATGACACCCCTTGGGGTGTGGGGGAGGAAACAGGATCAGAATCAAAGCATGAATTAAGTAAGGTCAGAGTTGGCTCTACTTGGTCCGTGCCGACATGAAGCTCCTAATAAATAACTGGCTTTCTTTTGAAGCTTGGGCTGAGGCTCATGATTTAAGTAAGGGCATCGGTTGGAACCCTGACAACTAGAGAAGGATTTGTTTTCCTTAGTATCGCTCAAAGTTCAAGTTGCTATTCTAACACATTGAATGTTGCAAGCATTTTCCATTGTTAACCAATAGATTTTGGATATACACCAGCAACGCTCCTCAGAGCTGAGATTTGCTTTAAATTCTCTTTTGTATAAACATTCATTCTTGCACTGCAGAAAGTCCTATTCCAATCTCCACAAATTGAAAAGGTGTCTTTTTTTACATTTGCAAAGAGATGAAATTGTTTGGTATTACAATAAATAAAAATGCTGATACTATTAATCCTCTTGATTAATGGTTACAATTTATTTTGATTTTTTTTTTTTAAAAAATCACTATATATAAAATAAATCGACTAAATTAATGTACATCCTACTATTCTTTAAACTCTGTTTTTCGATATACTGTATGGAATCATATCGTTTATCATAACTAGCAGCTTCTGGCAGCCAGACAACTCTAGATTTTCCTGACTTTCAAAACACATGGCAACAGTGCTAGTCCATGTATGATGTGCCATATGATCGATTGATTGATAAATAAACAAAAATAATATAAAATAAATATGTAGGTCCAACTCAGTGCTTAAGCTTCCAAGCAATCAAGTTATGAACAATAGTGAAACATATATGTACCCATTCTTTCAAAATATTTATGTAATTTGAACAGGAGGTAAATTCAGTTTGATTACTGCTTTTTAATTCCAGATTTATTTAGTATTTTAATTTCAAGATCGTTTATCCTTGTAGAATAATGCTTGAGAATCAGCTTCTTTATCTTTCTTAAGAACGGAAATTCCTTTTGACCCTGGTGCTTTTGAATTATGGTTGTACAAAATTAGAAATTATGAAAGATTTCAAAATTCTGAAAGGCATTCAGTACCTCTTGGCTGGTACTTTGGTACCCTTGGGTATTATTATATTGACATGTCCTGTTTTATTACATGGAATTACTTTTTTTTTGCTTCCAAATAAGATCTCTTTGCAGCATGTTGCCAATGTCTGAATTAAATGTTTTGCAGGTGAAATGAGTGAAAGTCAAGCAAAGAATGTTCAAATCAAAGAAGTTGATGGTTGGATCCTTAAGATGCTTATTGAATACATTTACACAGGTGAAATTACAATTACAGAAGAAAATGTACAGGTGAGTGAGATGATTATATTTATTGATCGTAAAACTCTTATGGTGGGATAAATGTTCTTGCTCTGGGTCTGGTGAGAGTAATATTTATTTCTTAGCATATGACTGAAAAGTGCACTTTTAAACAATATTTCTGTGGTCTTCTTGTCCTATTATAGCACAAAATAATCAATGAGCATCTAGCGTGTGCTTGCATTTTAAAAAGACCTGCTGAGTTTTACAGTCCTTGACTAATTACACTTAATTGTATCAAGCAAATGGAACAGAAAAGGTTAAGGTTAGAAACCCTGGAAAAGCTAAACAAAGAATACATATTAATCTATTTTCATTTAAGACTAAATACTATCCCTATATCTATAACTAGCTTGATACCCGTGTTTCGCTACAAAACTATGTTGGTTGGGCTTAGTTTTTTGGGAGGAAAAGAAGGAAAAGAAAATTATGCCTCTGCCTATCACCATCTATTGGTATCTGGCTAGCATCCTGTCAGTATGTGAGAGAGTTGAGGGCTGTTTGGAAACTGAAACAACATTTGATGTGTGAGTAAGGAGACAGCAAGGAGCCTGGGTGTGGCTTAGCTCAACTGTTCTGTACTAAAGCTGGTTGCTGCTGTGAAAGTGAAACTCCTCTCTTCTGCTTGTGTTTTGCATTGGGAACAGATTTCTTTTCATGCGGGGAGGGGGAGTAGAACTCTTTAGCATCAGAGCATGTTAATAATAATATAGGAAATACTAATGCTCTGGTGGTCATTTTGAAAAATCCTTTCTTAGTGAGCCCCTAGAAGCCAAGAAGAACAAACGTGCCAAATTTCAAGTTTGTAGGCCTTACGTTTCTGGAGATTTTGTGATGATGCGTGACTGGTATTTTGCTTTTATATAGATAGATAACAGAATTTCCTAGTGCAAAAGTGGACACATAAACATTTTATATCATAGTAAATATTTATGTGCATACTTGTGCATCCTTTGTGAAACCAGAAAAAATATAACACTGTGCCTCTTCTTTTCGTTTTTTTTTAACCATTGGGCTCAAAAGGTTATAAATTGAATTGACTGTAGAAAAGTATGTCCTGAACACAAATTCTCTTTTGCCATAAAAACACTTGCTAGGCAGATTTATTTTAAAGAATGGGATGGACACAGCTGTGTTGATTAAGCAATCAATCGGCAAAAAGATCATATTTTAAGTAATAGTTAATATTTTTAGGAGTTGTCAGGAACTAAATCAAGTAAATAAAATCTATGACCAGGCTGCATAATTTTTCTAGACCAAGAGCCATACTTCACCTTTTAGCAGCTGTGTCGTACAAGTTGAAAAACGGGTGAGTGATAACAGGCAAAAACAAAATATAATTTAGTTTCATTTGAAATTTATTTTGTGAGTACTCCCCAATTACATATTTAAAATTTTTTATCACATTAAAATTATCTATTAACAACATTTGGAATGTTGTTCCACACCCACACCCACAACAATGATGGAACCTCATCCAAGTTCTTTCTTTCCGTAGAATCAAAGTAAAGGCATATATAAAGTGCATATTCCAAATGTTGTTCAGTGTATTGTAGGAGGTTAGCACCCACCCCTCTCCTCGAAAATTGAAATATCCTGGGAAATATTAAAAAGGCAGAGTAGAAACTCAGAAGCAGAAACTCACCTCAGAAGTAGAAGCTCACCCCCACCCGTGTTAATGAGTGGGCCATTAAGGCCTGGGCCAGGATACTTTATATAACAAAGATCTCCAGGTAAAGCTATAGCAATTGCTCAAAAGCCCTTTCAGTGCATCATCATCCAGAAAGGCTCAACCAAGCCTGGAACTCAGGGCAGCCTACAGAGTTGCCCCTGCATGGCCTCATGGGAGTCTGACAACCAATCAGAATACAAGCTCCAATTCAAATTCCAAGAAAAGTTATAAAATCCAGGCACTCTCAGCACCTCAGCCCTTTCTTGACCTCTTCCTTCACCTTGAAGCATGTGATCATCCTTCCTTTTCACTCTGGAGCTCCAGGCCATGTGGTCCTCCTGTCCACCATTAAACCTTCCAAACCGCCTCCATGTTTCCAGTGTCTTTTTCCCCACTTGGAACTGAACCCAGAAAGATTTTTTTTCCAATAATATGATAAGTTTGTTAAAATCAATACAATAGAGGGCATTGTCTTTCACAGCCTTTGTGAGAACTGTCAAGCTATATACATTCAAGAAAGGAATTAATAGCTGTATCTTTAAGATGCTCATAAAATATGTTCATACAAGGAAAATTATAGTTACAGTGAAAAATGTGTAAGTGAGTGATAGAAGTGAAGTAAAATTTTAAAATGCTATATTTAGCAACAGTTTAGAATGAAATCAAGATCTTCATAATAGAACCCTTGCAGGAAAAACTTCATTGTTGATCAAATAAAACAGGAGTTTTAGTATAGAAGAAATAATATGTTGCAAAACGAGAATAATTTCATAGTTAACACCAGTTTAAAAATCAAAAGCACAATGCATATGGTGGTCAAATATAAAGGAGAAAATCTTATGTCAATTTTTTAATACTATTCCACTTGGAGAACAAACAGCATGGTAATTTTGGCTTAACCTTTTGCCATATGCTTTCATGACAACAGATGCCAAAACAAAATCTAAAGTAAGAAACATTTTTAGAGCAATACTAATGTCAACATCCAACTTGAGAATCCAAATAAAACTCCAGGTTCATTCGGGTTCCTAAAATCTTATTGTTTATTGAATATACTTCATGATAATGTCGAAGCAAAACTAACTCTGAGGTTCCCAATCACTGGTTCATAGAATTAAACAATAATTTCCTCAGCTAAACTCACAATTTCTCGCATAGTCCATTTAAACAAGTTCACTTTGTTATGGGGAGACATCTTCCTTTCCACACCTGTTATGATATCCTTGGAAAGTTTTCAGGCTCTCATGGTCAGTGGAATTGTAGAGGTTTCGTTTCTCCATCTAACCTATTCTAAAGCAAACCCTCTCCCCTACTGTAATGGTAAGTTGAAATGAAGAGGCACGGAGCTGTCAAAGTTTCACTCTTGACCATTTGTTTTATGTTTTTTAGAACTTGGATCATTATGCATGTATTCTGGTAGTTCCAGAACTTGTCAGCAATTAGTTATCTCGAGTGCTGTTGATAGTTGGCTTGAGTGTCCTTGAAGAAAAGTTGTCACTGAAGTTCAAATATTGCAAGGTTTTAATGATTTTTGGAATATTTTTTATTTTACATTAGTTGAAGCAAGTAGATGTTATTCGGAATGCAAACCATGTAGATGGTTCCCAAAGTAGGAATTTCCTGAGGTTTGACATTGTCTCCTAAACTCAATATTCTTTATTCTTTATTGGCCAAATGTGATTGGACCCTTGTTTCTTGTGCATAAGCTCTCAGTGTAGAAACAAACAACTGTGATATAAGATATCAATAGGAGAAGGTAATTGGAAAGATGAGAAGGATAAAAGTAATACAGTCCTACCACATGGGTAAATATGTTTAGGCATAAGATAGTGATGTGGAAATTAGATGTTTAGTGGAATGATGGCATGGGAGAAAAACTGTTTTTATGTCTAGTTGTTTTGACATGCAATGCCCTATAGCAGCATCCTGAGGGAAGAAATTGAAACAGTTTATGTCCAGGTGTGAGCGGTCCACAGATATTTCCTTAGCCCTCTTTCTGGCTCATGTAGTATATAGATCCTCAGTGGAAGTCAAGCTGGTTGCAATTGTTTTTTCTGCAGTCTAATTATCCACTGAAGACTGTACCTGTCTTGTTTAGTTGCTGTACCAAACTAGACAATTATAGAAGTGCGAATGACAGATTCAATAATTCCTCTGCAGAACTGTATCAGCAGTTCCTTGGGTGGTCTGAGCTTTCTGAGTTGACACAAGAAGAACATTCTTTGCTGTGCCTTTTTAATGATGTTTCTAATGTGGTGTCCATTTCAAGCCCTGGGAGATTGTAGAATGTTGGAATACATGTTAGAATATATTTTGTATTGCAACAACTACAGAATTATTCAGCCAGTAGATGGTACTGTTTAGTTTGCATCTGTAGTTATAATCTATGGTTCCTTTATATTTCTTGTAACGGTTGAAAACAATAAGCAGCAAAGCCCATGGTGACTGCACACTGTATGGCTATGTAACCATCATCTGCTATCAATTCGTATGCCTATATAATAATCCTCAGCTACAATTTCTATATAATACAACATAATTTCTAATAGGTTATGGACCCAGATTAAATCAGCTTTAGCCCAGATAAATTAGAGATGTACCCAGTATAAGACCAGATTAGAGGAGAAATATAAAGTTCAGCAGAGAGCAAACCAAGTCATAGCCAGCTACAGTAAATAAGTGCAAGATACAGCAACAGAAAGAAGACGGCAACAGAATAAAAGAAAATGGCCAGTAACACAGCTGAAACAAACTTTTCATTTGCGAATTTGACAAACCAGAACTACCAGCCTTGCTGCTAATAAAGAAGGTTACGTGGCAACGTATAAATGCAAAGGCTAAAATTACAAGACGAATTGTATCAGGCTGAACTGCAATCAGGTGGTTAATACTGCCAAATTGCCTTCACACGTGGCACAGACGACTTGGACACAAGAAGTCCTGATATATTAAAGAAATTAACTGAGAAAAGACTACCCAAATGGGACGATAGAAGAAACCAAACCACAAGGGATTTCACCATCCTCTGCTACCATTTCTATATAATAAACCACACTTTCTAATATAGAACCTGGAAACTTGAAAGTCTACTGTTGATACTGTGTTGCCTAATATTGTAAGACAAAAATATGACAAGAAAAGAAACATTATATCCTTCTCTTCCTCTCACAAATCATTGTTTTTAGTAAAATGGAAAGTGAAAAGGAGTCCCTGTGGATTTTACTCCACTAGTTCGTTTCAGGGCCATTGAGCTAAGACTGTCCGAATACATGCCTGCAGTCATGGGCCCACCATGAAGTCACGGAGCACTGTTACTTTCCCACCGGAGTGGTACCCGTTTATCTACTCAAAAAAGCTCTGACCTGAAAATATTAAAACAGAATTGCATTTTGAATGATTCAAGGAAGGCACCTGTATCAAACAACAGGCAGGCTGTGACTGTTGAAGTGAAAGCACAATTTCTAGCTGTATGTTGGGGCAAGCTTAGCTGCTTGGTTTTAGTGGCAGTCCCTGCGGAAGCATTGCCTGATAAGTAGAGACTTCATTTGCAGCATTTATGAAAGCCTTCAAGAGAATGTGATGTTTTATCACCTCAAGGAGGAATGCTTCAGTTAGGCTAACATATTTTGAGAGGTTAGAATGCTTTGCCCAGCCTTAGTAAAGGCCATTAAGATACTAAAAAAAAAGTAGAGTGTAATCATAACAGAAGCTTTTACTGAAAGATGCTGCCAGTCACTTACTACAAAAAAATCTTAAATTGCCATTTAAGATGTTTATGCTGTTTCAACCTTTTTCTGATCTCTCCAGAGTATGAATATTATATGCAACAGTTGCCTGTGCCATGGTGATCTCTAGATGTGTGGAGTAGCAATTATCAGGCATTCTAGTACCTGGAATCTTTTAACAGAAGCTTTAACAGTGTTGGAAGGGACCTTGTAGATCAGACGCCTCATTCTCGCGGCCCACGGGCCAATTGCAGCCTGCAGGACGATATCCTGTGGCTCCCACCGTGATATGAAAGTATAATATTAGTGTGGCCCGCAGGGGGAATGGACCTCTGAAGGAAGTCCCGCCCGCCGTTCCTCGTCGTGGCTGACATTCGGTGCTAGGCTAAGCTACACCGACTTCATGCACACTACGCTTGTAACAACAGTGTGGCGGATGATGAACAGTCCGGTAGCAGTCGCCTTTTTTTGCGGTCGCCATTCCGGTACTTTCTACCATCAACAAATACCACGATCAAACGCAGAGAAAGGCGACTGCTACCAGAGTAGACTGATATTTTTTTAACAACGTTTTTTGTGGAATCCCTTATGCGGCCCAGCCTCACCCAGACTCTGCCTCCAGCGGCCCCCAGGTAAATTGAGTTTGAGACCCCTGTTGTACATCTTAGTCCAACCCAGTGGTGCGTTTCAACCTTTTTTTACCACCGGTTCAGTGGGTGTGGCTTGGTGGGTAGGCTTTGCGCGCACGCACACACTTTGGGTGCATGCACCAAATGCAAACTTTGCACAGACACAGAGGCATTCTGACTCGCCCCTTGCAATCCTGCACTCTCCCTGTCGCTTCAGCAGCTGCCGCATAACAATTGCTGTGCCGCGCAAAGCAGCTACACTTCAAACGCAGGACATAAAGGTTAGTATGGGAGCCCAGGTGGGCAAGTGGGCCCAACAGAAGAGCATCAGCGAGAACTGGTTTGGTCTCAGCTGCACATCGGCACTACTGGCTCGGCAGAACCGGTAGAATACCACCACTGGTCCAACCCCCCCCCCCCCGGCCAAGCAGGAGACCCAACACCATTTCTGACAAATGGCAGTCCAGTCTCTTCTTGAAAGCTTCCAGTGATGAAGCTCCCACAACTTGGCGGTTTGGAGAAGTTTAAATTGACATGCTGCTCTATTTAATAAATAGATACTAGCTATATAGTGGTAGTCCTTGACTTACAGTGTTTAGTGACTCTTCGAAGTTATAGTGGTACTGAAAAAAGTGACTTATGACCATTTTCCACATTTATGGCCGTTCTAAAATTCCCCATTGGTCATATGATTTACATTCAGATGCTCAACAGCTGCGACCTTCTGACAAGCCAAGCCAAAGGGGGAAACCAGATTTACTTAACAACTGTGTTGCTACTTTAACAACTGCAGCGATTCACTTAACCATTCTGGCAAGGAAAGTCGTAAAACGGGACAAAACTCACCTCTCGATTAACAACATAAATTTTGGGCTCAATTGTGGTCATAAGTTGAGGACTACCTGTAGTCAAAGGGTGTAAATATAGAGTCGAGGCTTTCCCATCCCTCGTGGTTTCCTTTTTCGCAGAGTTTTGCTAATGAGCTTCAGGGAAATCCAGAGTGAATCCAGAAATAACGTGATACCGTATGACCTGCTGTTACTGCATAATAGGGGAACTTCTAACTCGACGGAGTAGTGTGATATTTTGTACTTGCAGTCTTGTTCTCATCCATGGGCTTGACCTGGATTATAGTATTGAGCAACAATTACTACTCATTGAGCAGAAGTGTAAGTCCAAGAGGATCCCCACTAGTGGTGGGATTCAATTTTGTTTTTTTTTACTACCAGTTCTGTGGGCATGGCTTGGTGGGCGTGGCAGGGGAAGGATACTGCAAAATCCCCATTCCCACCCCACTAACCTGCTTTCCAGCTCCGTTTTCCTGTGCAGGGCAAAAAAACAAGACCGAACCAATCAGCTGGGACTCGGGAGGCAGAGAATAAATGGGGGCGGGGCCAGTCAGAGGTGGGATTTGCCGGTTCTCCGAACTACTCAGAATTTCCGCTACCGGTTCTCCAGAACTGGTCAGAACCTGCTGAATTCCACCTCTGATCCCCACGTTGTGCAACTTTGTGCAGTATCCTTGAATAGGGAAGTACAATCCCATCACAGGCTAAAGATGGCATATTCCAAGCCCCAGGCATCCCTAATATCCACAACCACTTAGCCTTGGTAGGATTCAGTCAGGGACAATTCCTACCCATTCAGTCTCAGAGCTCTGGGGAAGAGCTTTGACAACCTCACTTAGCTGGACTGGAGTCCTAATATATTGAACCCAAGAATGGTGGATTATCTCATTCAATAATTTCCGGTAGATACTAAAAAGTGGATATAAAGTGTCAAGCCATAATGCAACCCACAAAAGTAGGTATTCCTTCTGCAGCCGATATCACCTGGGATTTATCCTGCAGGAAAGAAAAGAATTACAAGTACTCCTTGACTTATGACCATTCATTCAGTGACTGTTCAAGGTGCTGAACAAATGGTGGTTACACCAGACTCAGAGTTCCAGTTGTCCCAGCATTCCCACGGTCATGTGATTCTGACCTGGACATTTGGCAACTGGTTCACACTTATGACCTGTTGTAGCACCCCATGATCATGTGATGCCATTTGCAATCTTCCCTACTGGCTCCTAAAAAAAGGTCCAGGTCACTGGGTGGTGTAAGTTCTTACCCAGATAGTATTTTTCAGCCTCTCTTCACTCGTGCTATATTTGTAGCGCCCATGTCGGAGTCTGAATCTGCGGGGGAAGATGAGCTGTAACAAGAGCTTGCAGAAATTGAGAGGGTGGCTCCGTTGGCCTTGGAGGAAACTGGGGAAGGGCAGAGTCAGTCCAAGCAAGGCTTTTCTGAATTAGTAAGACCTGAAGACGAGGAGCAGGAAATACAGAGTTCAGGATAAGAGCAAGGACTACCCCCTCCCGATCCGAGAACAAGGAGAGAAGAGAGAAGGTGAGATCAACGCAGTTTGAGCCAGCTATGAGGGAGGAGAGTGTTTCACCCCTTTCACAAGACACACCTGGGGACTGAGATGTAAGGAGGTTCTGGTGGGACTTCCGGTTTGGCATTGTTGCGGGCCATTTGTAGGAAGCGGGGCTCTACAAACCTAGGCTGAACCCTCATTGTTGGGGGCCCTTAAAGTGCTAAAGTCATCCTGAAGGGGTGATAAAGAAAGGAGGGGTGTCTTGCGGATTGCAGAGAGTGGCAACTGTCCTGATGATCCGAGGCTTACCCTCCCATCCAACATCGAAGAGGTGAGGCAGCCATTATGGCCCTCCATGAAGCTGGAACAATCAAAGAAAGAAATGTGCTGGAGTGGTATGTGAACAGTGGACTGGATCTTGATGAGGTGATTTTTCAACTTCTACATTAGAGAAAAGAAAAGAAACTCCGAAAAGATAGACTCTTTAAAGTGGTAAAAAAGCAGCGAATAAATACCTAGAGAAAGATTGCACACCAGAAAGAAAGTGAACCTAAGAGAGAATATAAAACTCTTTAAAATACAGAAAGACTGGACTTGAATATTTTATTGGCAATATTTTGAAAAGGCATTTTAAAATGCTGGAAACTTTTGGTTGATTTTTGGGCAAACCTGCTTGAATAATATCAGAAATTGATTTTTAGCTTTAAATCAGATATAACATTGGAAACCTAGGTGATGGTGCCATCTTTTGGTGAAAGAAAGGACTACACCATATTTTTACGAGTGGAAACATCCTTGAAGTAACATCTGGGAGACTGTTTTGCTTTCTTTTTTCTCTTTGGATAATGTCTGATATCTATTTGCTTTATGGCTAAGAAGGCGAAAAATTTGATATTTTTGAAGATTGCTAAGTAGAGTGACTTACAAATACCTTGGAATTATTACTGAAACTAAAGAGTTGACTATGTTATGAAAATATGGTAAAACCTGTTGAATCATCTAAGACTATAAATGTTGTCTGATAACTGTATAAAGAGATGGAAGAAGGAACATTAAAGGGGAAAAAAAGACTTATTGGGAAACTTGGATGAAGTATACTGACTGTTGGAGGATTACAAAGAACAATAAATACTATGCATCCTGAGGAATGATTTTGGGACTGGGAGAATTGTTTTAATACTGCCTTTTTGGTGTTGCAGACAACAGGGACTTTGGGACTTTGGTAGATTATTCAGTAACTTTGTGACTAAAAGAAGACAAAATGCTTCAACAGGGAAAATAAATACATTTCAAAAAGAAATATTATTGATGTTTCAAAGTATTCATGGAACCAAAACAAAGAACCACAGAGAGGTAAAGGATTTGATACATGATATAGTTGTGAGACCAGAAAAAGTTCAGCAAATAACAATGGAAAATCTATTTATTTTTATTTTATTTTATTTTATTTCTTTTTACTTGTCAATTGCTTACAAGATAATAGGTATAAGTAAAAACATAGTTATGAATACATGGATACATATAAGAAAAATTAAAAAATGAAAAAGAAACAATAGGACGGGGACAGTAGGCACGTTGGTGCGCTTATGCACGCCCCCTACAGACCTCTTAGGAAAGCGGTGAGGTCAATAGTAGACAGTCTAAGATTAAAATTTTTGGGGTTTGGGGAAAAAAATCACAGTCAGGTAGAGTATTCCAGACATTGACCACTCTGTTGCTGAAGTCGTATTTCCTGCAATCAAGTTTGGTGCGATTAACCTTGAGTTTGTATCGTTTGCTCTTGTGTTGTTATGGTTGAAGCTGAAGTATTCATTGACATGTAGGACATTGCAATGTATGATTTTATATGCTATACTTAGATTGGACCAAAGGTGGCGTAGTTGTAGGTTTTCTAGGTCTAGAATTTCAAGTCTGGTGGCATAAGGTATTCTGCAATGAGTAGAGGAGTGGAGAATTCTTCTTGTGAAATATTTCTGGACTTTCTCAACTGTGTTAATATCAGATATGTAATGTGGGTTCCAGACTGATGAGCTGTATTTGAGTATTGGTCTAGCAAACATTTTGTATGCTCTAGTTATTAGGGTAATATTACCAGAGAAAAAGCTACGTAAGATTAAGTTAACAACTCTTAACGCCATTTTGGCTATGTAGTTACAGTGGGCTCTAGTAACTCTGGAAATATAAGAGAAAATAGAAAAAAACGAGGAGATAGAGCTGATAAACAACAAATGCATCAAAAAGACAAGGAGAAGGCAGAGATAATTAAAATGGATGAAATAGACAAAGCAGACTATGCATTAAGAGCTCAAAAAATAGAATTTGATAAACTAAAAGATATTCCAGAAGTGGGGATAGAGACACTGATAGATGTAGTGAAGGTTTGGCAGCAAGAGATAGAAGTAGAGATACAGGGAATATTTACATTAAATATGAATAATGTATGGATATATAAAATACCAAGGAAGGAGTATGGAAAGCATGCCAAAAAAATAAATAATAATTGAAATACTAAAATGAGCAAGAGATGATGGATAAAAATAGAATACTTATTAATATAAGATTTGTATTAAGAAGACTTAGAGGTAGAAATTAGAGGGAAAATATTGGTACGTATATTCTTATATAATATTTTAAAACTAATATTAGATGACTAGATCAGAGGTTGAAAGATGATGGTATTATGTATACTTAAATAGTGTCACTGTTAGTAATGTGTATTAAAATGCTGAATAATTAAATGATGAAGGATTATATACATGGTGGAGTAAATACAATACTAACAACTTTTAATTGTAATATTTAAAATGTTACTATAATGATAGGAATTTTATTAATGTATTTTATACAAAATCCCAAGGAAGGAATATGGGAAATATTCCAAAAATCAACAAGAAGTGAAATATTAAAACAGACAAGAGATGATGGATAGAATTAGAATATCTACTAATATAAGATTTGTGTTATTAAGATTTAGAATAGAGGTAGAAATTAGAAAGGGGGGAAAATATTATGCATATTTCTATATAATATTCTAAAATGAGTATGTAAAAGAAAGGATCAGAAGTTGAAAGATTAGTATATTATGTATAATGTTATTATAATGTGAGGATGATTAATGTAACCAAGATTATTAAAATTGTCAATATTATTACTATTATTTGGTATCAAAACTAAGGATACCCAGATGCCATACTGTTCATACATACTCTGGTTACTGTTTTGCCAACCTGGCTTATTGGCTTGCTGGCCCTGATTGCTGTGTGGCTAACCTGGCTTACTGGACTACTTGCAGTCAGAAGCTTCTGAAAGTGCGTGTGAGAGCTTTGCTTCAGGACTTGTAGTGAAAGTGGGGGTGTTTGGAGATGTTTGGGGGCACAATAAAAGGAAGTTAGACCTGTTCTCTGGTTGTGTTGCTTTCGTGCCACGTCCTGGGTCATCCCTGCTACTTTCACATCCTCTCCAACTTGAACCACACCCCATTATAACCTCACACTCCATTCCTGGCCTACAGTATACCTCTCACATACCCACCGCAACCCACACTATGCCTCTCACACAGGCCCACACTCTTGTGAATGCTCCCTGACCTGCACTTCTCATGCACTCTCTCCAATCCATGCCACAGTCTCGCATTCTCACAACCCTTCCCTGAACCTCCCTTGTGATGTCCCACACCGTCTCCACATCTCCCTTCCACACTTTCATTCCCTCTTGCAGTTGTCAGCAGCCACTTACGTGGCAACCTGTATTTACAAATTCCTTCAGATTCCCCGCTGAGTTTGGTTGCTTTGGAAGCTGGTCGGAAGTTTTGTTACCTAATAACTATAGGTTAATGTTCTGACCCAAGCCATGTTCAAATGAAACAAACACAAAGTATGTATAAAAGCAACCCTTTTTAATGCGGCGTTGTGAATTCTGTTCATTCACAGCCAAGAGTCATTCAAAACGAATAGTCCCAGATAAGTGCAAGCCCTTTCAAGGTTGAGAAAGGCTGCCAAGTACAAAAGACTAATTGCAGATAAATATCCAAAGCCAGAAGTTTTAAAAAAACAAATTGGAATAAGCAGGGTTTCAATGAGAACTCTGAATAGAAAAAAACTTCTTTGCTTCCTGCAAAGAAGCCAACCCCGAAGGCTGGCTTTTATCTCTTATGGGAGGGGCCATCACCTTCCAGCCTTACTGCCGAGTCACCCGTACTGAGCAGCCCTGCGCGCACACGCACTGAGCACAGGCTTCCCGGTCGCTCTTCATCTGCTGCCAGACTCCACAACCTCCGAAGGCAGCACCCCACTCTCCAATAGTCCTGGCCCCATCCCTGCATCACACGCAGGCTCCTCGTCCGAGTCCTCGCTGTCAGAGACCTCAGCCGTCCACATCTGCTGCCGGAGAACCACAACAGTTAATTACAGTAGCCAGGACTTCAGGACCTCTGAGCCATGCACTAAGTAGTGCAGACAACTTAGAGACTTAAATTCTTGTCCCAATTCTGCCATAAGTCAAGGACTATCTGTACCAAAAAAAACAATGCTCCCCCAACTCCCAATCTCTAGAGCCAATCCAGATGTTGATGCTATCAAAAGTTGCTGAGAAATCAGAGAGTACAAGAATGGTTATGCTACCTCCCTCTTGTCAATGCCTTAGATTATCTATTTTATAGAATTCTATTCTAAATCCCAGACTGAAAACCAGATTGAAATTGCAGGTAGACGTATACTAAGAGCATGTTGTGGGAGCAACTCAATTTATTTTGACAGAAGATCCTTTTGGATGAGATGGGAACATGTCAAAGCACCTATGTGATTGATTCCCAGCAGTGGTGGGATTCAAAAATTTTCTACTACCGGTTCTGTGGGTGTGGCTTGGTGGGCGTGGCTTGGCTTGGTGGGCATGACAGGGGAAGGATATTGCAAAATCCCCCTTCCCTCCCCACCCCACTAACCTGCTTTCCAGCTCCGTTCTCCTGTGCAGGGCAACAAAAGAAGACCCAGCCGATCAGCTGGGACTCGGGAGGCAGAGAATAAATGGGGGCTGGGTCAGTCAGAGGTGGTATTTGCATTGGTTGTCCAGAACTGGTCAGAACCTGCTGAATACCACCTCTTATTCCCAGGTTCCTTATACTGTATGCTTTACCTTTCATAATTTATGGTAAAGACTCCAGTTGAATTGTTGAATTGAAATAATATTGAAAGAGAAAGCAGGCCATACGTTCTAAGTTTTTCTGCTTTTTTCTAAAAAGCACTTCTATGTCTGTAGACGCTTTATGAAGAGCAATATATCAGTATGGTGGAAAGAAAAAAAATCAGAAATCTGGTAGCACCTTTTACCCTTATCCTGCCCCAATTTAAATCCTACATCAGCTTAGCCATTCTGAGAGCTATGGCTCACAACAGCTTATGCCTTTTAATAAAAGTTGTAAACTGGAAAAGGTGCTCTAACACTGTCCCCAAACAACTTAAACTCCTCAAAATGCAAGTGAAGTTTGGGTCATGAATAAATAGCGCTCTGTATATGCTTTAGATAGTGCTACTATGGGCACTAGGGCATTTAATGGTTTGCTGCTACTGAACAAGGAGCATTTTAAATATATCTACCTACTACTGCTATGTCTATAAATTATATTTGAATGTCAACTGTTAATTTTAGTTAATAATTTAAATTTCATGTTCTAGTAAACCTCAGGGTGCGACAATTTGTTTCTAAAACCATTTACCTGTTAACAGCCTTTTGGTGTGAAATGCTGTGTTGTACAGATGTCAGTTCATATTTTTAGCTTTCTTTATGCCACCCACCCATTACAGCTGTTTATGTTGACTCACATGTCCTTGAAAGACATTCACAAGTATAATTGCATGAATTTTTGCTTGAAGCATCTCTGTATCTTTGCATCAGTTCAACAAACGTACGGGAATCTGACAGGTTTCTTTTTAATCTAGTCGTGTAGGAAAGAATGAATTAGAATCCTTACTAACCAGTTCAAGTTCTCTCAGTTGTGTTTATGTTTAAAATGAGAAAAAATTGTTACATTCAATTTTTCAAATATGGTTTAGAAAGACTTCTGACAGTAGAAAGCCATAAAAAGTTTAATATAAGGAAAAAACGAAGTTGTCTTAAGCTAATGGAAGCCAACAAAAGTGTTTCATTATTATGAAGGCCTTATATGTGATGCTATGCCATGATAATCTTTCATAAAATCTGCTGGAATTTCTGATCCTGTAGGTATTCTGTCCTGTAGATAAGTAAGTTATATATTTTCTGAATCTATCAATATTGGATCCTGATACAGTAATAAAGAGACTGTCAGTGATATTCCTGGGTATCATGCCATAAAATGTTAGAGTAATATTGAACAAAGATTTACAAAGCATTTTGTGGCTCCTTGTTTTAAGGGGAGAAAACTGCTTAATTTGATAGCTGATTACTTTTTTTAATACATCTATTACAGTAGCTATTCTCAAAGCAAAATAAGTGTGAAATTGTAAACTATCAGAGGGGCAGCCAAAGAAATAATAATTAGCCAATGTATCAAACTCTAGTGAAAATTACAAGGCTCTCGTTTTAAAATTCTAGTTGCAATTTTCTATTATATTCACATCCAAATACATTTTTTTACCTATCTGAAAGATGTTTGATGGTCCAATGCAGGAGTGAGCTGCTGGCGACTCGTAGGGACTCAGGTGAAACCCTAGCTAAGACTATGGGGCTTGGCAAGCCCCCAAATCCCACTCCTGGCTGGCCCCGCTTCGCCACACCCAACCCCACCTTATAGATCCACCCACTCGCCTCATCTCCTTTGGACACTTGCGTCTGGCTCCCTCGCTCCTTTGCCAGCCTGGTCCCACACGGCCCAACTCCAGCATCCTCGCTCCTTTAGTAAGTTGCCACGGCCCGTGGGGGGGGGGCAGTGAGGCTCCGACGGCCTTTACAGGCCAGGCCCAGCACTGGGGTTCTGCGTGCACCTTCCACATGAGGCCTGAGGCTCAGCGGGGTGCAGTGTCTTTGATGGCTGCCTTTTGGGCTTGCTACATTCTGGGGGGGGGGGAACGGGACTGTGGGGTGGGGAATGCAACAGGAGCATATCTTGTGGTGCCGTTTCCTGAGGCGGAGAGAAGTTCTTCTCTTGCTGAGCGCAAGTGCTTCCTCCAAGTCCTCATGCTTTCCTTGGTCACACAGGGAGACACGTTGAAGTGACTGAGACGCCGGGCTGGCCTGGCTGCTTGTCTCCACCACTTTTGTTGCCGCCTCCATGGGCTGCACAAGACGCTGCGAGAGCTCTCGCAATGTCTTGTGCAGCCCAGTACGAGCTCTGCACAGTGACCGCTATTCGTGGCCACTGGCAACAGCAGCAGCGGCGGCTGAGTTGGGCTCAGAGCAGAGCCGCGGAGAGCAGGTTGCGAACAACTGATGGGCGGCAGCGGGGAGCTGGTCCTAGTGTCACCATTGCCGCTGAGCTGCTGCCGAGCCCGCTGCACCCCCGCCCCCAGGTGTAGCGAGCCCAGTCTTAATGGCCGATTAAAGGTGGGGGGGCGGCAAACTCAGCTCTGCCGCTAACATAGAGGCAGAGCTAAGTTTCCTCCCACCTTTAATGGGCCATCATCAAGGATTGAGCCAGCCTTTTGTTCTTGCAAAGCTACTATAATGGGCTTTTAGTTTTAAATACTTTTGCAAAGTAGTGGCAGGGAGCAACTTTACCAGTTTTATCAGATTTAGCAGATTAACAGAGTTGGAAGGGACCTTGGAGGTCATCTGGTCCAACCCCCCCACCCCCCACCCAAGCAGGAGACCCTACACCATTTCTGACAAATGGCAGTTTAGTCTCTTTTTGAAAGCCTCCAGTGATGAAGCTCCCACAACTTCTGAAGGCAAAGCTGTTCCATAGGTTGATTGTTCTGTCAGAAAATCCTTCCTTATTTCTATGTTGAATCTCTCCTTGTTCAGTTTCCATCCATTATTCCTTGTCTGGCCTTCAGGTAACTTGGAAAATAGCTTGACCTCTTCACTTGTTTTAGTCTCCAGTATCCTGGTTGCTCTCCTCTGCACTTTTTCTAGAGTCTCAACATCTTTTTCATAGTGTGGTGACCAAAGCTGGATGCAGTACTCTAGGCATGGTCTTGCTAAGACTTTAGTTTATAGAGTGGTATTAGTACCTCGCTTGATCTTGATTCAGGGGTGGGATTCTACCAGTTCGCACCTATTCGCTAGAACCGGTTGTTAGCATTCTAAGCAGTTCAGAGAACCAGTTGTTAGAAGAAATTACTGACTTAATCCTGTAAGGAAGGCAGGAAGGAAACATTCTGGGGTTGCTTACAGAAACTGCCTCTCCGTTGACCCTTATTACATTCTTGGCAGGACTAGACTTCCTGTCTCAGGAACATCTCTGGAGTTTTTTTCCCCCTCCTTTGCTGGTACTTTGCTTGTGTAGAGTGACCATTCAAAGTTACAATGGCACTGAAAAAAGTGACTTATGACCATTTTTCACACTTACGACTGTTGCAGCATCCCCACAGTCATGAGAGGCCAGGCGAGGAGATGCATGCCTCGATGTGAGTGATATTGAGTTGGCCATGCCCAGCCAATAACATGACCACCAAACCACGTCCACCCAGTCACATGACCACCAAGCCACACCCACCAACCAAGCCATGCCCACAGAACCGGTTGTTAAAAAATTTGAATGCCACCCCTGTCTTGATTGTATTCCTCTGTTAATGCAACTTAGGATTGCATTGGCTTTTTGGCTACCTCTGCACACTAGTGACTCATATTTAGCTGGTTGTCCACTAAGACACCAAGATCCTTCTGACAGTCATTGCTATTAAGCCTGGTTTCACCTAGTCTTTTATTTAAGTATTAAATTAAATGCACAAAATAATAAACAACTTGTTGGTGTATATCTTTTTTGAGGTAATTAGGGCAAAGAAGCCAGGTCGAGTTAGCCACTCCCACCCAGTCACATGACCACCTGATCACATGGCTACCCAATCACATGATCACCTAGCCAGTCATTAGGGCAGAGAACCCCTTGCTAAAAAATGTGAAGCCCACCCCTGGTCCAATGAATAGCATACCTGAGCTTATTTCTCAGGTAACAATGATTGTAAGCTGCCCATAATCACCTCATTTGATTATTAAATCATATGTTTCATAAATATAAAACAAACAGATAAAACCCACAGATAAAACCCACTTGCAGTTTTTTGCAAGCACTACAAAATGAATTTTTCCAAATGAGATAATATATGAAACTATAACTTAAATGTGACTTCCCAATCCTAACCTTCTTTGATAAGTTTTAAGTATGCTATGCAAGCAATTTCCTAGACCACAGGTGTCAAACTTACCGTGTCACGTTTCCATCACCTGATGTTTCGCTATGTTTTTCCCTTTCGTGGAGCTGAGGTAGGCATGGCCTGGACGTGACGGATCTGGCCTGTGGGCCACCATTTTAACACCCCTGTCTAGACTGCATCCCTACTCACTAAAATGAAGAAATTATAGAGAAGCAAAGCAGCTGTACATGGATATCATGGATATCCTGATCAATTCCTGATTCAATTGTCAACACACAGCCTAAAATTTAAAGAAATAGTCGTGTTACTGCTGTCCTGTTCAGTCAATTCTTTATCCCTACACATGATGGGTAAAGGTTCAAAACAGAATTAAGATTGAAGCATGGTAAGAATTTACCTATCAGTTATATAATTACTTAACCCCTTACAGGCTGCCTTAGACTTAGAAGTTCCTTTTTTTTTTTTTTTACCTTTCCTGATGATACTGACTTCTTTAATTTTGGTTATTGTAGGTACTACTCCCAGCAGCTAGTTTGTTGCAGCTGCAGGATGTAAAAAAAGGTTGCTGTGATTTTTTGGAAACTCAGCTTCATCCTACCAACTGTTTGGGTATTCAAGCATTTGCTGATATGCATGCCTGCATTGAGCTTCTGAATAAGGCCAACACATACACAGGCAAGTGGAGGTTCAATTCTAAAAATTAGGATTGTGGTATTATTTTTAACATTGGAGAAAGCCCTTCCGTAATACTCACATGAAAAAGAACGTAAATTAAACAGAGAAATTAAAGTTGTAAAGATAACAAACCAAAATTGTTTTATGATTTGATATTAGCAAAGCAGCCAAGAGGCTGAATAAATTTCAAAAGCTAAATTTTATGATTAAAATAGATATTTAAACAAAGCAGTATTAAATCTTTGACAACTGGCACCTTTTTTCCCTTTCTCAGAATATTAATGTAGTAATACAATAGTAGGATTCAATTTGCCAGAATAAAGAAAAGAATTATTGTTAACGTGGCAATTCAATAGACAGTGATTTAGTTTCCCAGAATACTTCAGCTATAATAGCAATAATACAGCAAATGCAACTAAATTTTTATCTGTCCAGCTACCATTTCTGAGAAATACTCTTTTGCATTGTACTGTCAAGGGCCTGTATTGAGAATTATTCCCCTTGTATTAATCATGCAGGGGTGGGATGCTACTGGTTTGGCCCGGTTCTATAGAACCGGTAGCTCTGAAGAGCAGCAGACACCAAACTGGTTCGGTGCAACGACCTTTTGGTCATTTGGTCTACTCGCCCACCTGGGCTCTTGGCTGTCCTTTATTTCCTGCTTTTTCAACCTCAGCTGCTTTGTGCAGCACAGCTGAGGTTGAAAAAGCAGGAAAGAAGAGGATTTTCAAACACTGTGCACCTGCGCGCAGCGCTTGTCAGCTATCCGGGTGGCACAGCTGATGTTTTTTGCAATTGCTTTACACACGCGCACAGCACGCACAAAACACACTCTGACCAAACCGGTAGTAACACCGGTTGAATCCCAGCCCTGTAACCATGTTATGTACGAGTGCATCTGTGGAGTTCACCTTATGGAAAACAATTTCAATACACTTTATTTCATATGTTAATTTTACAGATTACAAAATGTTCAGGCATGGAGTACTTTTTGTACTAATATTTCCAGTTATGGATTGGGTGTTAACGTCTTTCCTTTGAGAAAATATTGCATAGCAATTTGAGGCATTATTATGAAAATGAGATTCAGCAAATGGTGTTCTCTTCTAATATAGGTTTTCACCAATTATGCAATTTGGCACATAAGCCTTTATTTCTGCCGCAATGGGAGGTTGCACTGGCCCAGTTTAAGTAACCCCACCCAGATTATGCGAAGCATGTTTGGGCCAGTACCCACATAATCCTCTGTGGGTATCTATTTTCTTGAACTAGCAGACAAGAATGATAATTAGCAACACTGCATCCTCCCTAATAGTCAGCATATTCCATTCTTGCTTCTTCGAATTTGTTTGTTCCCAGATTTTTTTTTAACCAAAAAATAAACAGTTCCACCATGTTTCCATATCTCCTACATACATGGAAGCGCTGTTTTAGCTACTTATTTATTGGCATATATGCCCAAATACCAGAAATAGGGTGAATTGTGGAATTCTTTTCCACCGGATATCTGTGAAGCTCCTTCTCTTTCTTTCTTTTAAACAATGATTTGACACCATTGTACATCAACTGGCAACCTTTGGAATGGTGCTCATAAGCTTGTGAACACTTTTGAATGTTCAATATTGATACGTAAATATGATCTGAAACATGAACTGTTCCTCAACAAATTCTGAAACCTATTTACAGTATTTATTGAGGAAAGTAGTTTTTAAGCACTATCATATGTGATCAGCTTTATTTTGTTTGTATAATTTCTTGCGTGATTTTTCAGAATTGGAAGATCTGTTTTATTGGATATGGTTATTTTGCAATCCCATAGTCTAATGTTTGTTTGTTTGTTTGTTTATATTATGCCTTTATTATTTTTACAATTAACTTTTACAAATACAAGGTGGCAAACATATCTAACACCCCTTCCTCCTCCTATTTTCTTCACCAGAACCAGAATTCTGTGACATGGGTTAGGCTAAGAGATAGTGACTAGCCCAAAGTCACCCGCTTGGCTTTCATGACTGAGGCGGGACTTGAACTCACAATCTCCCACTTTCTAGCCTAGTGCTTTAACTACTAGGCCAAACTGCCTCTCAAATAATGTTAATGCCTTATTCATTTATTTTATAAATTTATATGATTTTATAGCTATCCACCACATGCAGGTGATTATGGGTGGCTTACAAAAACAAACCCATCAAACATAACCCTCCAGTACCCATGATTAAATTGTTAATCCCACTTACCATTAATATAGAATTCATCTATCGTGTTCGCTGATATTTGTTTGTATATGCTCTTGGTGTATATAACATGCTCAAATGTGCTGAAACAAAAAAGATAGGGTGTTCTAAAAGTCTTAATATAGTTCTGTACTAAGACTGTGGGACACCCTATATATAAAATAAGATTTATCTAGTCACTGCCATGATTTTAGTCTTTGAAACTTATTATGTATTACATCTTTCAAAAGGACGATCTAATTATCAGTCTTATTTTTCAAATGTAGTGACCTTATTTTAGAAATTATGTTGGTAGTTGCATACAAAGTCCAATTGGCTTTATAAATGAGATTTCCACGTTTTAAGTGACATTATTATTTCATAGACATAAGCTCTATATTCTAGAAATCATAATTAGAAAGAAAACTTTAATTTTTGTATTTCCTGAATCTCTGTAAGGATAAAATGCCTCCTTCATGCTGTTGCTGCAATTTATATGTTTACATTTTTTTTCTTGAAATAGAACAGCACTTTACTGAGGTTGTATTAGGTGATGAATTTCTCAGTCTTGGTGTAGAACAGGTGTGCAGCTTGATATCCAGTGACAAACTAACAGTAGCATCAGAAGAAAAGGTAATGTCTTCCTTATTTAGACATTGTGATATGTAATCATGTAGAGGTGTGCAATCTTTTTTAAATGCTAACGTTTAAAATTTGAAATTGAAATTGAGTGTTCTGTTCTTTTTTGATCTGATTACTCAGATGCTGTGTGGTTTGTTTGTTTTTTTGCCAAAAACATTCCAATATCAGAACAATTTCAGTAAGGTCAGAAGTGTCTAACTTTGGCTTAGAAATATTTTAATGCAAATGAAAATCTTGGAACCAAATTAGAAGGACCATTGTTGAAATATTTATCCATTTACAATATACTTTGATATGAGGATATAGGAGAAAGATCTTTGAATGTTTTTTTTCCCTTTCACTCCAGTCTGTTCAGATTTTTTTTCCAATTGTGGCTGCCAAAGCAAAAATCTGTGAAACACAAAAAATTAGGTGGAACTAGGGTTTCCTATCAATATTTATACTTTTAAACTCTTTTACTCTTCTACCTATATTATTATATAGTTGGTGATAATGCAGGAAACCCAACTATTAACCAATTAACTTCAACTATTAATAAGCTGATGGAGGTTCTAATATTTATCTCCTTCAGGTAAACCAATTGTGAAAAAAATAATCAGAGTCAAACTGTACAAACACTGCTAAATAGGTAAAAGAGTTTAAAAATATAAATACTGATAGGAAACCCTAGTTCCAGCTAATTCAGAAAAAGAATACATAGGAGGAAGGGAAATTAGATGTGTTGTTCTTTGTAATGCCAGAACTGGCTAGTTATTGTTACATTTTAAAACTTATTAATCTGGTCTAGATAAGTTAAAACTTTATATAACCAATATGTCTTCACTTCTAAGAGATGAATGGGTGGAGACAATGAAGAATTAGACAAGGCAGTTCTAGCTTTCTGTTGTTGGAAATGTTCCCCCTCTCTTTCAATCTGAATTCCAAAATGAGCAAAATATTAGAGTTCTCATTGTATCTGTCAAGCAAACTATATGCAGAACTCATAGTGTGTCTTTATTTTACACAAGGTATTTGAAGCAGTGATTGCTTGGGTTAACTATGACAAAAATGTGAGGCAAGAACTCATGGCACGTCTGATGGAACATGTTCGATTACCTTTGCTGTCAAAAGAATATTTGGTCCAGGTAATTAACTGGAGGCATTTCATTCATGGTCTTTTATTCCCTTGTCATACTGCAAGATTAAAGCTTGTATAATTGAGTAAACATAACAAAGGGTCGAGGCCTACTTGCCGCAAACAAACTCATCATAGCCAACTTGCCACCCAACAATTCAATTGTTGTATTAATCATTTCATTCAGTTACTTTTACTATTGGTGACCATATTTTCATTGATACTAGATAATATTCTTGTATTTCCCAATCAACTTTATTTTATTATTATTGGCCACGGTTCTATTAAAAATGTAACTTTTCTATTTGTTGAATTGTGCCATAGCAAGTTGTCTCGGAGCAAATTGGCCACAACGAGTTGGCCCATTCCGGATAATACAATTCCTCCAAATTGATGCTTTCTATAAAAGTTGGATCAACCTTTATAATCATACTAGGTCAGTGGTTGCCAACCAGTGGGCCGGGGACCACTGTTGGTCCGTGAGAAAATGTTGATGGTCCGCAGAGAAATGTCACCCCAAAACACCCCCCAAAGCAATTAATCCAGGCTACACGGGAACACAAGGCTGCGCCACCCACATGGCCTGCAGAAACACTAGGCTTGCGTCGCTTGCATTGCGAACAACACAAGCTAGTGAGGGGAGGGGGGAAGCACCTTGCCTGACCACTGGGCTGTTTCAGCTTCTTTCTTCTTCTGCTTTTGGCTGCACACAAGGAAAGCAGCAAAAGTCTTTCTTTCTCTCCCCCAAACTCCACCAGAAATGAGTCTTTGGGACTCTGCAGGGCATCCTGCTCCAAGAGGCTGCGCCAGCACGACAAGTCTCACAAAGACTCATTTTGGGGGGAATTTGGGGGAATTTGCTTCTGCTGCTTTCCTTGCATGAAACCAAAAGTCTCTCTCTCCCCCCCCCCCTCGAGAACAGAGCTGGAAACGGTGTCCTGTGATCCCAAATAAAGAATGATCGATTGGTAGGAAAAGGTGGGGGGGAATTTTCCTGCAGACTTTTTTGGGGATTTTCCCAGGATCTCTGGCCCGCAGGATTTAAAATTATGAGTTTTGTGGTCCCTGGGGTCCAAAAGGTTGGCGACCCCTGTACTAGGCAACTTGTGCCTTGTTGGATCATCATTTTGTAGATACCTCCTTATCGAAACAGAGAAGCAAAATGACCATATGTGATTAAAAAAACAGTGAGAGGGAAGCAACTTCCAATTTCCTATTGGCTTCCCCATTTAATTTCTTTGTAGGAACTTGACAATGAGTGTTGGAAACCTTTCCTTCCTTCCTTCCTTCCTTCCTCCCTCCCTCCCTCTGCCGTCATTTTTTCTTTCGCTACCTCCTCTCCCCACCTCCTCTTCCTTTCTTCACAAATAAAAAGATACATAGATTAGGTTGTCATTATCTCTGGTTTGTTTTCATTTAGCAATAATTGTTGGAAAAACAATTATTTTAAAGTTTTCACTGAACCAATTCAAAACTAATTACATGAAAGCTACATTCATGCAAATTAGTCAGTGTGTTCTTTCTTGCTAAGATTGCATCAATATGGCTAATTCACAGAGAGTTGAAGAAGAGATACTTGTTAAAAATAGCAGTGCATGTAAAGATTACCTAATTGAAGCAATGAAGTACCATTTGTTGCCACTTGAGCAAAGAGCATTGTTGAAGTCCACACGAACAAGGTTAAGAACACCTTCCTGTCTTCCAAAGGTAAGCGTGCCACTTATATATACTTCCTTTTTGAATTGCCTTGCGTTGTATGAAAAAAAATGTATGTGATTTAAGTCAGGGTCTCTTTTTTATTTTAAAATATGCATATAATTGAAATAAAATAGAGAATTATAGAGTTGGAAGAGCCATTATGTCAACAAGTCTTAATTTCCTGTTCAGTTAAAGCATACTTAAATCCATCTAGTAAAATGAATAAAGCAGGCAGAGAGTCTTGTTTGCATTCAGCTGCCTACAAAATGTTGCTGAGTTGTGTCAACGTTCTTGTTAACCTAGGACTTTACCTTTTATTTAAGAAAATTTGACAACGATCGTGTGCCATTTAACAGACTTAAATAGAGTTACAATTCATAAAGAAATGGCTCTCTTAACTAAGATGACTGCTATGTCAGAAAAGGAAGATATTCTCTCATTTTTTTCATTAGTGGAGATTCTTTGGGTATAGCATGTCTTTTTTTTTTCAAGGGCAAGTCAAAAAGGATTGCACCATATTCATAACTGCAGGGGTTTCCTTGAACCTTTTGAAGGCATCCTGAGTACTGCCAATCCGCGAAATGGAATAGTACTGTGGATAGGATTTTTTTTTTTTCATTTTCAGAGATTGCTCAGGTTCCTTCCCCCCATTTAATGCGTATCTAAGTTTATGATGTTGCATCTGTTAAAGGTGATGGTAGTGGTAGGAGGGCAAGCACCAAAGGCTATCCGCAGTGTGGAGTGTTATGATTTTAAAGAACAGCGATGGCACCAAGTAGCTGAACTGCCTTCCAGAAGATGCAGGGCAGGTAGGCCAACCCTTTTAAATTGCAAGCTTAAATCTATGCCAGCTCTTTCCTTTTTATTATATGATGGAATGTGTTTTATTGATTAGCCAACTGACCACATCAAACATGAGCATCAGCCACTGTAAAATGCAATAAAATACGATGGAGTGAAATAGAGGCAAAATAGCTACAGTGAGATTAAAAGGTAGAATAAAATAGAGCAGGCAAGATAAAGTGAAGATAAAAGAGTACGATTTTTTTTTTTATAAAAAAAGTGTAAAGTAAAATGGAATAAGAAGAAGAGCTATTTCCTCTTTTTTAAAATATGGTCTGGCAGTCATGATATATGAAAAGACCTTTCTACTAGAACAGGACTCTTTTTTTTTTCTCCCCCCCAGGAGTTGTACACATGAATGGCCGTGTCTTTGCTGTTGGTGGCTTCAATGGCTCCTTGAGGGTTCGTACTGTGGAGTCTTACGATCCAGTAAAAAACAAGTGGACAAGCATTGCTAGCATGCAAGACAGAAGAAGCACTCTGGGCGCTGCCGTATTAAATGGGCTTCTATATGCTGTAGGAGGTTTTGATGGGAGTACAGGTATATACTTTTATATAGTGACATCATCACCATAAGCTCTTCTTTGTATAAGGCAGGAGCGACTAACCTTTTTTGGGCTCCTGTGCCAAAAATTGTGTGCGGGCTGGCGCGTCAGCGCCCAGAATGCAATGTGCACCCCACGCCCCTGTGCATGCGCGCACAATCTCCCCCGCCCCCTTGCCTGCACTGCGCGTCACAGCTGATTTTTGGCTGGTTTGAGGCCTTTTACGGCCTCCCAGAGGCTTGAAAAAAGCCTCTGCAGGCCGAATAGGCTCGTTTCGTCACTTCCTATAATACCGGAAGGGACAAAACGGGCCTATTCGGCCTGCAGAGGCTTTTTTCAAGCCTCTGGGAGGCCGTAAAAGGCCTCAAACCAGCCAAAAATCAGCTGTGAGGCGCGCACATGCGCAGTGAGGTAAGTTTGCCTGCGGCTCGCTTGGCTGGCACAAATGGCTCTGAGTGCCACCTGTGGCACGCGTTCCATCGATTTGCCATCACGGATATAAGGCATCTAGTTTATGAGTGTTTTTGTTGCAATCCTTCTTGTTATCTTTCCCTCCTCTCTGGAACGCATTTAGGCATCTTCTTAAATTCAAAACAGAAATGATCAGAACAGAAATTAAATTATTATTCAGTTATCAAACATACTGAAATGCTAAATGTAAATCATTAGAAGTAGGATACTTAGAAAGCTTTTGAAAACTTATTTTGCAGAGGATATCTTGTTTCTCGTTGGTGTCATTTCATCTGAAGAATCATACTGGAGCTGAATCTTATATTGGGGGAGGAACATGCAAGCATACACACACACACACACACACACACACACGTGCTATTTTATCAGATGGCATTACCAGCTCATTTAGTTTTGGGCTTCAGGCCAAGCCAGATTGGATCAGGGTTAAAACTTGGATGGGAGATCATTTGGGGAATTCCAGGGCTGCGGGCTAAATTTGGAAAATCAAAAAAAATAATCCTAACCAGTGTGGTTGCATAGATATGTCTATGAAGTCATCAGAAGGGGGGAAAAAATCTGCCTCAAAGAACTTGTATTTATACAGAGTATTTTAGGCAGCTTATTTAGCCAGTTATGTGTAATGGTAACGTAACAGTATGCCTTTACATTGTTGGGAGAAATATCCTTCTGGGTTCAGTTCCAAGTGGGGAAAAAGACACTGGAAACATGGAGGCTGTTTAGAAGGTTTAATATCAGGGCCACATGGCTTGGAGCTCCAGAGTGAAAGGGAAGAATGATCAAGAAAAAAAGGACTGAGGTGCTGAGAGTGCCTGGGTTTTATACCCTCTGTTGGGATTTGAATTGGAGTTTATAATCTAATTGGTTGTCAGACTCCCAGAAGGGGCAACTCTGCAGGCTGTCCTGAGTTCCAGGTTTGGTTGAGCCTTGCTGGATGATTTATGCCCTTAAAAGGGCTTTCGGCAATTGCTATAGCTTTACCTGGAGAGTTTTGTTATGTAAAGCAGGGGTCCTCAACCACCGGGCCGCGGACCGGTACCGGTCCATGGAGCACTCTGTACCGGGCCGCAAAGAAAAAATAAAATAAAAAAATGGCGGGTTTCTTCGCCTTCGGTGAATGCTGCTGGGATCGGGGATCAAGGACACAAATGAAAGAAGGGGAGGGAGGAAGCAACCGAAGCCTGTCCTACTCTCTGGCTCAGCGGCTTCGGTTTCCTCCCGCCTCGTTCCTCTCTCAGTCGCTCTCTCGCTCCTCCACCAGCCCAGGAAGAAACTGCTTCAAAGAAGCCGGGGGGTGGTGGCTTTTCCTGTCGCCTTAGCTCCTCCGAAGCGCCCGTTTACCCCCACCTCACCCGCCTGCGCGCGCTTCAATTCAGTGCTCCGTTCTGCCTGCCTGCCTGCCTGGTTGTTTGGGAGAAGCTTCGGCTGAGAATAATAACTATTCGCCTCTTTTTATCAGCCGAAGCTGCTCCGAAACGAAGGCAGGCAGGCAGGCAGGCAGAACGGAGCACTGAATTGAAGCGGGCGCGGGCGGGCGGGGTGGGGGTGGGGGTAAACGGGCGCTTCGGAGGCGCTGCGGTGACAGGAAAAGCCACCACCCCCGGCTTCTTTGAAGCAGTTTCTTCCTGGGCTGGTGGAGCAGCGAGAGAGCGACTGAGAGAGGAACGAGGCAGACACTGAGGGAGGGAGGGAGACACCTGAGGGATGGGGCTGAGGGAGGCAGGGCCGAGGCGCTCCCTGAACTTGGTGGTTTGCTGGCAGACGTTTTATTACCCGACTAGGTAACAACATCAGGTAATGAAACGTCTGCAAGCAAACCACCAAACTCGGATTCTCCCCCCCCCCCCCCCCCCGGTCCTTGAAAAAGTGTTTGTGCTTGAAACTGGTCCATGGTACAAAAAAGGTTGGGGACCACTGATGTAAAGTATTCTGGCTCAGGCCTTAATGGCCCACCCATTAACAAAGGTGAGGGGTGAGTTTCTGCTTCTGAGTTTCCGTTCTTTTTAGAGGAAATATTCTGCCTTTTTAATATTCCTTAGGATATTTCAGTTTTCTAGGAGAGGGGTGGGTGCTAACTTCCTACAATATGCTTATTACTTATTGCAAAAAAAAAACACCAACATCCAACCCCTAGATTCAGTAATACTTCATTTGATTAGGTTTCTTTATGTTTTATTACAGGTTTATCCTCAGTAGAAGCTTATAATGTGAAGACTGATGAATGGTTTCATGTAGCTCCAATGAACACAAGGAGAAGTAGCGTTGGAGTAGGTGTAATGGGAGGTAAGATTTCTTAGCCTGACTTTTCTCTCTGCATGGTTCAACTTTTAAGACATCTAATCCTAAAGGCCCTGCCTGTTTAAAAGAAAACACATCTTTTAAAGCACATTAAGAATGTTCTGAAGGCAAAGTGGAACTTTATTCTGAATGAAAGGCCCAGAAATTCTGCTTCACTGTTTCTGCTCTACTTTTCCATCCTTCTTTCCAATTCTTTTTTGTGCTGTGGCTCTGACATTATTTGCTTGGCTTATTCTAGAAAGTAAAATGATTCCTTTTATAAAAATGCCTATTTAGATAAAAGGCTTTATTGGGGGGGAAAAACAACTAAAAAGATTTGCTGCTGTGAAATGTGCTAATGATTTACATTATAAATATTCCTTCCTTGTTGAATGAATAGCCTGATTAAGATTTTTCTTTTCATCTATAAAAATATTTGACCCATAAAATAGGGAAGAGGATTTATAGAATGAACAGAATAATAATGTATACTTTAAATCATATCTTTCAAAAGCCATTTAAATAACACAATACTTTGCCTATTTTTTAAAAAATTAATAAATGTTGTACTTGTAATAATAATGGCAACTAAATTATTAATGTAAAAAGAGTACATTTGTCTTTACAACATAAAGAAACATTTACTGCCATTCAAAGATGTAAATGTAAACTAGAAGAAACAAGATTGTTGATACAAAATAGTGCTAATTCTCTAACAACTGAAAATGCCCTGTGTATATTTGAATATTGTTTTTGTATCTTAATGTACAATTATAATAATTATAGAATTGTTTGGCAATAAAGCTTTTTATATTAGTCTATTAAAAAGAAGGGAAAAACAAAATTTGGTCTTTTCTTCTTGAAATTGAAGGAAGGGATAAAAGAAAATTAAAGTCTATATTTTGATTCCAGAAAATTAAAACTGTCTACAGAATTATGAATGATGATTAGAACTGTAAATAGTTTTCACAGTATTCCTGTGCTGTGATACAGAAATACAATTTCATTGCTGCCTTGCCTAGGTATTTTACAAGGGAAATTTAGCTTTTTTAAAAATTAAAATTAACCATACAAATAACCAAATATGTATATTTTAAATATGCTATCTCATGAGTAGATAGATTGTCACCATAGATTTGTGTTTGTATAGCTATGCTATATGTGTACATTTGCACACATATGTCTCCTAAACCTATTTCCAGGTATGTTGTATGCAGTTGGTGGCTATGATGGTGCATCGCGTCAGTGCCTTAGCACAGTGGAATGCTATAACTATAATTCAAATGAGTGGACCTATGTTGCAGGAATGAGTACTCGACGTAGTGGAGCTGGTGAGCAAAGAAATTATGTTTGAGACAGAAAATCTTTCCCTCTTCTCTCTCTCTCTCTCTCTCTCTCTCTCTCCCTCCCTCCCTCCCTCTCTCTCTCTCTCTTCCTCCCTCTTCCTCTCCCCCCCTTACTTCCTCTCTCTTTCTCTTTCTCTGTCTGCTTTTGAATCATTTTTAACTTTTGGCAAGCGCCCTGACAGTCACTGCAGTTTTCACAGCAAAGTTATTTTGGAAGTAGGACTAGAATTCAAAGTGTTCTGGTTTTTAGCCTGATGAATTAACTGCTGCACTAAACTGGCTCTTTAGTAAGTTCTCTCATAGAATGTACCAAAAGGCCTTGAGCAAATTACATTGCAGATGTACATGAGTTGAATACAGTTTAAGTAGCCAAAGCATTGCAATTCAGATGGAGAAATTAGACTTTTGATATGCCTGGTTCTGGCTAAACCCAGGCTAAATTGGACTATTTTAAAGTAACATTCATTTTAAAATAGGTAACACAATTCATTTTATCACCTCTAGATATTAATTGTAGGAGCAGGGTTGTGTTGGTCTATGGTAGCCAGAGAGCAAAGAATTTGGCAGCAACTTTTGAGATTAAGAAATTTAAACCCTAACACAACGGCTGTATTTGCACTTGTGCCAACCAGTCCAAACCACATCAGTTAATTCAAATATATGGCATATTCTATACGTACTTAAGCCTAGAGTATTGTTACAATAAAATCATTTCCTCTCATCAGTTAATATTTTAACTTCCAACGCTTATTACTGAAAGGCTCAAAGTTAGGGGAAGCTGTCGAACAAACAAAAGCCCAAATGCATTTTGTTCCTTGTTTTCAGGTTGTCAGTTCCATGTCTAGCAATGACTTTTTTCAACACAAAAATGTCTTTTTTTCGCCTTTAGCCAATTGTTTAGACATATACTGTTTTTGGGGGGAAGGCTGTGGTGTTGTTGCCAATCTGCAGTTACAGTTCATTCTGCCAGATGCTTTTTTTAAAATTTTCTGCTCTGGGCAGCTAATTTTCTGTTAGCTGTCCAAGTCATGTATTTGGGATAAATATAAATTTAATAAATGCATGCACTGTTCAACTTTTCTTTCTGATGACTGATTTTTTTTTTATTCATTCTCTCCATCCTCTGCCTGAAGATCTAGATAATTCTTGAGGGACAGCCATTCTTCCCTGCTGATTGTTATAATTCCACAAAGATCATTGAAGAAAGAAACCTCTTTAAGATTTTGCTTTTTCAGGATTAGAGACTGAGCCCACCCTGATCCTCTAGAAAACTCTGCACAATTCTTACATCTAACTTTCTAGGTCAAACACCGCTATAATGCTTCAAACTACAAAAATCCCTGCCAAGGGACTCTTCCCTGTTTATCCCCTTTGACACTTTTAAATGTCCTTCTGTCTCCAACCAAAATTTTAGAGATTCCATAGAAGTCGACTTTGGCCATCAGAGTTATGTTGCCTTAACCAGCTAAATGAGACAGATCTCTCCCTTTTTTTTCTGAATGTAGTTTGTGGCACTATAGCATCAGCTTAGGGATAAAGGTCATAGCCCCTGCATTCCAAAGGCTAAAATATGCAGTGCATTTTTCTATTTGAAGGGATAAACTTTGTTTCATCCCAGTTTAAATCCTATATCAATCAAGCATCTTCACTCATCTGGTGACGTTAGCTGTAGCTCACCAAAACGTAAGCCTTTTCATAACATTTCTAAGGTGAGAAGGAGTCACTAGACTCCTGATCCATAATAGGTAATATTATTAAATCTATTTAATATATTTCACATTTAAAAATCACAATCTAACAGCAATTTTTGGATTTTTATATTTAAGATCTTGGAGAAGGGCTTTGTGTCATGTGATCTCTAACTTTTTAACAATTAAAATGTTGATGCAATTCACTCCATTACTCATTAACTTTTTAAAAAAATTGATGGCATTTGAGAAAACCCCTTTTCTCTGATTTCTGAATCTTTTTTATTTTCTCTTTGCAGGTGTTGGGGTTTTAGGTAACTTACTCTATGCAGTTGGAGGACATGATGGCCCTTTAGTTAGAAAAAGTGTTGAAGTTTATGATGCCACAATTAACGTATGGAAACAAGTTGCAGATATGAACATGTGTAGGAGAAATGCAGGTAAATTATTTGAAGTCATAAAGAACTTTTTAATAGTCAATTTGAAAAAGCACTAGTTTTCATGCAATTTTTAAAAATAATCAGCACAATCATAAATAAGGCAAGGGAATATGCTAAGAGTAGTCTTTTATAGGGTGTTGCCAAAGGCATCAAAGTAGAGTTTTGTTTTCTTAATGTTAATTCAGGCAACGTTATAGCAGTTCCCAACAATTTTAAAACTAGAATGCTTTCTACTGTTTCAAGATTAGCACATAAGCAGAACACAGAAAAAAAAGAAAAGAAAATTATGATATAGTTCTACCAAGACTGAATTGGTCATATTTAAATTGCTCATATTTTCTGTTTTGTTTTTAATTTGTCTTAATCGTTAGGTGCTCAGAGTCATGTATGTGAGATGTGACACTAGATAAATTTAATAACTATATGCACACTGTTCAAGTAAACAATGCATATTTGTTTGTTAGGCATTTTCCATTAAAATTACTCCAAGATGCTTACAAACATGAACACAAGCCACTTCTTAAATATATTCAAGGGATAGTTTTAATTTAATTTTCTTTACAAACCAGATTGAAAAACCATACTAAACACTTGCCCAGTGGATAACTTAATTGTTAAATTATATTACCAAAATAGCAATAGCACTTAGACTTATACACTGCTCAAAAAAATAAAGGGAACACTTAAACAACACAATGGAACTCCAAGTCAATCACACTTCTGTCACACTGATAGTTTCTTAACGAAGTTTCTACGAATCTGTAAAATATTAAATAGAGAGAACGTGATAAATGGAAAGACTTAAATAAACAGAACAATGTTAATATTTTTATTCTATATAACAACTCTACCAGCACACACTACACAAACAGGTTTGTGATTGCTAGAACTTAAATTTGCAGATAGGTATGTTTTGAGAGTGGTTTCATCTAGACTCAGCCCACGTAAAAATTCCACAAAGCATGAGATTCATAATTGTCCCCATTCTGAGCATATGGATATGATTTGCATTTTGACTTAAGATCTCATATCAGGTGCCTGTAAAAACACACATGTAGGAGCCAAAAGGTTTTAGATGAGTAATTGTAATGGATTTTTAGATACAGGTGGATTTAATTTGATGATGGCTTCACATGAATCCATGATACAAGTAATTAGCTGCCTCATGATTCTGAGTTCATTCAGGTTTATGTAATCATTTAATAGAATAGAACAGAATAAGGAGAGAGAATTAACAGAAGCTTTTAAAAAACAGAATGTTGAAAAAGCACCAGGTCCAGATGGCTTACCAGCAGAATTTTACAAGACTTTTCAGGAAATACTGCATCTTCACCTATTAGAAGTTATGAACGAAGTTATGTTAAAGAAAAGAATACCCAAAACATGGACAGAAGCATATATTACACTTATACCGAAGGAGGATACAGACCTGCAGCAAGTGAAAAATTATAGACCTATATCCCTACTAAATTCAGACTATAACATTTTTGCTTCAATTTTGGCAGAAAGACTCAAAAGATATTTAAATAACTTTATCCATATTGACCAAAATGGATTCCTGCCAAAGAGAGAAATCAAAGACAATGTGAGAATTATTTTGGATACTCTGGAATATTATGAGGCGCATCCTGAGAAGCAAATGGCTTTGATGTTTTTAGACCCACAAAAAGCCTTTGACAATGTGAGCTGGCAATTTATGTTATTGCAATTGGAACAAATGGTAAAAAAATCATTCAAGCCATTGAAATGATATACAATGAACAAACAGCAAAAGTTATGGTAAATGGAGAACTAACAGAATCTATAGATATAAGAAAAGGGACAAGGCAAGGTTGTCCACTGTCGCCTCTGCTGTTTGTGTTAACATTGGAAGAGTTGAATAGGAACATTAGAGAAGATAAAGAAATAAAAGTAATGAACATCCAAAAGGAAGAGTATAAATTGCAAGCTTTTGCAGATGACCTGGTAGAAGACCCATTGGAAACAGCACCTAAATTAATAGAACAAAATAGAAGAATATGGAAACGTAGCAGGTTTGAAAATAAACAAAGATAAAGATATTAACAAAGAATATGTTAGTAAGACGAAAGAAAGAGTTGTAAGAAGTTTTAGAAATACAGTTCACAAACAAGGTTAAGTATTTAGGGATATACATTACACCAAGATGTAGTACACTGAAGGAGGATAATTACACTGCTCAAAAAAATAAAGGGAACACTTAAACAACACAATGTAACTCCAAGTCAATCACACTTCTGAGAAATCAAACTGTCCACTTAGATAGCAACACTGATTGACAATCAATTTCATATGCTGTTGTGCAAATGGAATAGACAACAGGTGGAAAGCATAGGCAGTTAGCAAGACATCCCCAATAAAGGAGTGGTTCTGCAGACCATTTCTCAGTTCCTATGCTTTCTGGCTGATGGTTTGGTCACTTTTGAATGCTGGCGGTGCTTTTACTCTAGCGGTAGCATGGGGTCTACAACCCACACAAGTGGCTCAGGTAGTGCAGCTCATCCAGGATGGCACATCAATGCGAGCTGTGGCAAGAAAGTTTGCTGTCTGTCAGCATAGTGTCCAGAGCATGGAGGCGCTACCAGGAGACAGGCCAGTACATCAGGAGACGTGGAGGAGGCCGTAGGAGGGCAACAACCCAGCATCAGGAGCGCTACCTCCGCCTTTGTGCAAGGAGGGACAGTAGGAGCACTGCCAGAGCCCTGCAAAATGACCTCCAGCGGGCCACAAATGCGCATGTGGCTGCTCAAATGGTCAGAAATAGACTCCATGAGGGTGGTATGAGGGTCCGACGTCCACAGGTGGGGGTTGTGCTTACAGCCCAACACTGTGCAGGACGTTTGGCATTTGCCAGAGAACACCAAGATTGGCAAATTTGCCACTGGCACCCTGTGCTCTTCACAGATGAAAGCAGGTTCACACTGAGCACATGTGACAGATGTGACAGGGTCTGGAGATGCCGTGGAGAACATTCTGCTGCCTGCAACATTCTCCAGAATGACCGGTTTGGCAGTGGGTCAGTAATGGTGTGGGGTGGCATTTCTTTAGGGGGGGCGCACAGCCCTCCATGTGCTTGCCAGAGGTAGCCTGACTGCCATTAGGTACCGAGATGAGATCCTCAGATCCCTTGTGAGACCATATGCTGGTGCAGTTGGCCCTGGGTTCCTCCTAATGCAAGACAATGCTAGACCTCATGTAAAAATAACAGTATTGTGGGTTGTTTTGTTTTTTGTTTACTAGTAATTAAAAATGGAGTGTGTCAGCAGTTCCTGCAAGACGAAGGCATTGATGCTATGGACTGGCCCGCCCGTTCCCCAGACCTGAATCCAATTGAGCACATCTGGGACATCATGTCTCGCTCCATCCACCAATGCCACGTTGCACCACAGACTGTCCAGGAGTTGGGGGATGCTTTAGTCCAGGTGTGGGAGGAGATCCCTCAGGAGACCATCTGTCACCTCATCAGGAGCATGCCCAGGCGTTGTAGGGAGGTCATACAGGCACGTGGAGGCCACACACACTACTGAGCCTCATTTTGACTTGTTTTAAGGACATTACATCAAAGTTGGATCAGCCTGTAGTGTTTTTTTCCACTTTAATTTTGAATGCAACTCCAAATCCGGACCTCCATGGGTTGCTAAATTTGATTTCCATTGATAATTTTTGTGTCATTTTGTTGTCAGCACATTCAACTATGTAATGAACAAAATATTTCATAAGAATATTTCATTCATTCAGATCTAGGATGTCTTATTTTTGTGTTCCCTTTATTTTTTTGAGCAGTGTATATAACTTCACAGTGCTTTATAGCACTCTCTAAGCGGTTTACAGAGTCAGCATATTGCCCCTAACAATCGGGTCCTCATTTTACCAACCTCAAAAAGATGGAAGGTTGAGCCAGTGAGAATCAAACTGCCGAACTGCTGGCAATTGGCAATCAACAGCAAAAGTAGCCTGCAGTACTGCATTCTAACCACTGTGCCCAGAAGTGGTATTCAGCAGGTTCTGACCAGTTCTGGAGAACCGGTAGTGGAAATTTTGAGTAGTTTGGAGAACCGGCAAATCCCACCTCTGACTGGCCCTGCCCCCATCTCTTCTCTGTCTCCCGAGTCCCAGCTGGGTGGGTCTTCTTTTGTTGCCCTGCACAGGAGAACGGAGCTGGAAAGCAGGTTAGTTGGGTGGGGAGGGAATGGGAATTTTGCAGTAACCTTTCCTTGCCATGCCACACCCACAAAGCCACACCCACAGAACCGGTAGTAAAAAAAATTGAATCCCACCAGTGACTGCCACCAGGGCAAAAAATATAATAAAATAAAAAACTAAACTAAAAATCGTTTAAAATAAAATTTATGGTAAATTAATAACAATTCTCTAAATATATCACATCGTGTTTAATAATAATCTATAAAATCACTCAAATATTTATCTATTATTGTATTATGATTCTGCCAAACAGAAAAATAACAGTATTGTGGGTTGTTTTGTTTTTTGTTTACTAGTAATTTAAAATCAATGCTGCACATTTTCTGAACTCAAATGACTAAAGTGATAGTATTTTTCCAGTTTAATATAATTATCTAGTCACAATTTCCAACTTTGGAATACAGTTCAAAATAATATTCACATATTTAACACATTGTATTAAAATATTCTAAAATAATGAAAAGTTGACAAAACCAAATCATGTGGAAAGTTGACAAAAAAACAAATGATGTGGGGAAAAATTGTATTTCTGACAAAGAAAATCTACAATATTTTAAAATCATTGTTTGAAGTCTCTGACAAAATCTTGTGGAATAATTTATTTGATGAATTAATTTCAAGACCAAAGAAATGAACCTAATACCTTTTACTTCCATCTGTTGATGTTTCATCATTGGATATCTCAGCTTTATCTCACATGTCATAAAGGTCAATTATTTTAACATTAAACATATAAAACTTATGAATACAAAGTTTATTTTATTTGAAAGAGATTAATTAAAAATGATAGCATCTCAGACTCTCTTGAGGCAGTTCTCTGGTCCTATTGAGTTTGAGTTTAGTAAAGATGGTTGAGTTTATTACATTGCCACTCTTCTGTATTAGGCAAAGAAAATTCCATCTGAAGTTGTTGGAATTCCTTAATATAATTGGTTTGAAGTAATTATTCCAGACTCAGCCTATTCTTTCTAATGGGCTATTGGATATCACCTATTTCTACAGTAGAATTCTTTCAAGAAATCCAATCGGTGTCACAGTAAGACTCAAATATATCTAGCTGCTTTCAAACTAGGAAATGAAGGACACTTTGCTATATGTTTACCCAAGATCCTAACAGAAAAAAAACATTCTAATGAAGTCTATAACTTCAATTCTGAATTTGCATAAATATAGATTATAATATAAACTTCCTATTTGTCAGTCAAAATGTCATGCCGTCCATCTCTCCAAAGGTGATTGTAGACATTGAATAAAATGCAGTATAAAATATTAGAACTGTAAATGAGGATCTGAAATTTAAAATTCAGTTAAAATCAAACCAAGATAATCTTTCATTAAAATATTATCAATAGTTCAATAGTTTATCAATCTGAATAAAATATCTACTTGAAATTAATATGAGAATGCTGTTAAATATCAATCAGTTGGAGAAAGGGAATAGTAATCATTTTAGCAATGTTAATCTTTCCACATGAACCTAATGGAATTTTAACCCATTTGAGCCTGGTCATTTATGGCTCTTGTGAGAAATCTGAATTAATTTGTTCAATGATCCATTTGTTTGTGTGGTTCTTGACTGCCTGTTCCTTTACTGTTTTTGGTTCATCTTAAAAGGCAGAAGCTATCTCTTATTTCAGTTCTTTACTTTCAATTCTAAAGCTGGGCACTTGTACCTGTTGTCATAATTTGGTCTTTGTATTTATTTTTAGTCTCATGTTTATATTTGCACCTTGATTTTTATTACTAAATCTTCCAGAACCTTTGTATTTTTGGTTATCAAAGAAGTGTCAGCACAGCAGAGATTATTATTTGGCAAGCACAATTGATGCCCCTTTCTTCCTTTTTTTATTTCCCTCTGGGTTTGTTTTCTTTCCCATCATTGTTCTTTTGTGCTGTTTTTGCGCTGTAAACTGTAAGCCACCCTGAGGTGCTGGGAATGAGGTGGAATATAAACTTAAAAATTACTGTCGTTGTAGTAGTTGTTTTTTGTTCCTCCAATTTTTCTTCTAAAACTAACCTACGGTAGTAAATATTGCCTGGCTAGTGAGTAACCAAGTGATGTTTTATTTCTTTTTCATATTAGGGGTGTCTGCTGTGAATGGACTGTTGTACGTGATTGGAGGAGATGATGGCTCTTGTAACTTGGCCACAGTGGAATATTATAACCCAATGACAGATAAATGGACAGTTGTATCATCATGTATGAGTACAGGAAGAAGTTATGCAGGTATTGAAAAATAAATTTGGAAAATACTGTTCCCTTCTAGAAGAAAAAATGGTATATTTTCCAGCTTAGGAATTGCTTTATCATCATCATAATCATTGCCACTATTTTGAGCATCTGGGGAATGGAAGGAAGTATAGCAACGACATTAGCAGAATAGACAGGATCTTTTACTTTTTAAATGGAAGTCATACCAGTTGTAGCATATGGTGCAAAATAAATTAATAATTGTGGAATCAATGATGTTGTGGTCAGGCAAGGAGAGAGGTAAATGTCAAAATGCATATTGTGATATCACAATGCATAATTTATCATTTTGACACCACCAGATTTTGTGGATAAGTCTGTGGATTTGGATAGCTTATACTTTTTCAGGTTTAGTGTATTTATATAATTTTCAGCAAGATGGTACTCATGACAAGTATTACATGCATAATGAAGCATTTGTGAATAAATCTTCTCCAACATTATTTAGGAATGTTCCATACAAGGAATTGATCTCTTGCATCTCTCTTTTCTAGGTGTGACTGTTATAGACAAACCATTGTGAATTGGTGCAGATATTTTTCCCTCTTGATTATGCACTTAAAAGCAAGCTTTAACAAGTAGCGTTGAAGTGATGAAGCATCCAAGCACTTCTCAACTTGTAGCTGTGCACTGAGACATGTTGGAAACTGCAATTAAGGTTTAAAATGAAGATTATTCCAGGTTGAAGCAAAGTATAGCATTATTCCATAGTAGGCTACATCTACTGGAGATGTCCAAAACTGTATGGACCTTATTTGCTGAATTTCTAGACAAAACTCATTTTCTTAAGAGCCAATCATGTCTCCCATGTGATTGACTATAGATTGTTTTTCCTAGTAGAACATAAAGTAATGTGTTCTGGTGAAAGTAAAAAAAAAAGTAAAGGTTTTGGGGTTTAAAATGTCCATGAATAGTAGGTTTTATGTCTCCATTACTTTTTCTCATTCATTTTTGGTTACATTACAAATGTTTGCCTAGTTATAAATTTTATTCATATTTGTTAGGGACTTACTGATATTATTTATAACTGGCATGTATTCCAAAATGTGCCAGTACTACATTGTAAAACAGAGGTATATATTTTGATATTTATTAATGCCATGAAACTGATACCACACAAAACTCAATTAAAAAGTGTTTTAACTTATATTGATGATTCGTATTCAGCAAGTTCCCTTTCTAAAGTTTTGATGTATTTAATTGTAATTGGGCATGGTAATTATGGAATAAAATGAATGTATGAGGTTATTTTACTTGCATGGGATTTAAAACTCTTTCTGTGTAGCGATTTTAAAAGTTTGTGTTAAGTATTTAACACTGTTAGCTGCTATTAATTACTGTATTATACGTGAACATATTTGTACAAGAGATACATGAAACTTCTAGATGTGTTAAATTTGACCCAAAGTATTGTCATTTTGATCTGTTTTCTTTAATAAAAATTTACATACTTACTTTTCTAAAGTTTGGTATTGCTTTTTATCTGGTTGTTCTTTCTTTTCTTTTTTAGTATATATATGTGTGTGTGTGTGTGTTTTCTTAAGTTTCCGCAGGTACTTACATTTATGGTATTCAGCTTTGTTCGGGTATTTTCCCACGTCATTATAGTTGTGCTTTTAAAGTTGTAGCAACGTTTTGGCAGAATCTCATTTGTCTGACGAACACAATACAGAAGCCTGATGATGGCAGATGAGATTCTGCCAAAACGTTGCTACAACTTTAAAGGCACAACTATAATGACATGGGAAAATACCCGAACAAAGCTGAATACCATATATATGTGTTTGTGTGTGTGTGTGTGTGTTGTGACTGGGAGGTTTGAGCCTGCTGTGCACTTTGAGTCTGATGTGTCAGAAGACACAGGCTCGAGTGATGAGGAGGGTTTGGCATTGGAATTTCAACCTGCTTTAATGAGAGATGCAGACGTGAGCCAGGAGGATGAGGAAGTGTCGGAATCACCTTCCTCTCCGGAACCTTCCACATCCATTATGCCTCAGGTGTCAGCAGCTGATCCACAGAACGTGCCAGAGTCTTTGAGTGATGATCAAAATGACGAATGTTGGGTTGATGCAAGGACTAGACGTAGGCTGAGACGTCAAGCACAATTTGAAAGGAAAAGTCAAGTCAGAGACTAATTAGAGAGACTGACACGCCCCTTCAAGGAAAATACGGAGGCGTGTTAGCTAACGATCCTTGTTCGGGTCAAACTTCGTTAATTACGTTCGTAGTCTGGGAGAAGCCTTCTGTTCTGATTTATCGTGTGGCTCCTTATCTGAGTTTGAAGACAGCTTCTGGGAAAGCTGCCAACGACAACTACAAAGGAAAGTTAACTCTGTTATTCCTGATTTTGTCTGTTCGTGTTTATTCCTTTGGGACATTTGGACTCTCACCTTGTGGCTACAGGTGAGACAGAATATATATATATATGTGTGTGTGTGTGTGTGTGTATCTTTGGTTATTCGGGTTTTCTCCCGCATAAAATTGGAAGTATCTAGGCGACGTTTCGATGAAGTCTCATTCATCATCTTCAGGCTTGTGTCTTCAGCTTTGTGCTTCTCAGAGTAATGTGAGCTTGCAGCTGCTTCTTCCTTTTAACTGCTAGTGGGGGTGTGACTTGATTGGGTGGGGGCTTGGCTGTGTTCTGATTGGGTGAGGGGGTGTTCTCATTGGTTGGGGTTTTTGCTGTGTTCTGATTGGTTGGGTTGGCTCTGTTCTGATTGGCTGGGGGCAGAAAAGCAAAAAAGAACAAAAAGAAATATTAACATACAGGTGAAACAAAAAATTAGAATATCGTGCAAAAGTTCATTTATTTCAGTAATGCAACTTAAAAGGTGAAACTAATACATGAGATAGACTCATTACATGCAAAGCAAGACAGTTCAAGCTGTGATTTGTCATAATTGAGATGATTATGGCTTACAGCTCATAATTCCGTAACATTTTCAGTTTTATTCTTGCTTTTTTCCCTTGCCAAATATACTTCAAGGTGGTTCGATTTAGTTCTTCAAAATATTTTTTCTCTATTTTTATCGGAATTGTTTGGAATAAAAAAAGTAGTTTTGGTAATATATTCATTTTTATAGTGACTATTCTCTCTATCAAAGATAGTTGTAGATTTTTCCATTTCTCCAAATCCAGCTTAATTTGTTGCATTAGTTTTATATAATTATCTTTATTTGTTGCACATCTTGCTGTTAAATAGATGCCTAAATATTTAATTTTCTTTACTATCTGAAGATCTATTTTCTCAGTCAATTCTTTTTCCTGTTTATCTGTAAGGTTTTTATGTTCTATTATGTTGGTTTTTTCTTCATTTATTTTCAACTCTGCCAATCATCCATATTCCTCAATTTTCCCTATCAATTTAGAATCAGTTTCTAATGGTTCTTCTAATATAAAAACTAAATCATCTGCAAATGCTTGTAATTTATATTTTTCTTTTTTGATCTCCATTCCCTTTATTTCTGGATCTTGTTTAATATTTCTAGTTAAAACTTCTAGTGTTAAATGGATAATGGGATAATGGAGAGCCTTGTCTCGTACCCTTTTTATATAAAATTTTTCTGTCACATCGCCATTCACCATCACTTTAGCTCTCTGGTGTATTTAGATTGCCTTTATATTTATAAATTTTTCGCTAAAGTCCATGCATTTGAATTGTTGCCACATAAATTGCCAATTTATATTATTAAATGCTTTCTGGACAACCAAAAAAATGAATGCTAGTTGTTTTTCACTATGTACTTCATAATACTCCAATGTGTCTAAAATTATTATGACATTGTTTCTAATTTGCCTCAGGTGAAGACCCATTTTGATCAGAATGTATAAACTCAATCAAAAATATTTTTAATCTTTCAGCAATTATTGAAGCAAATATTTTATAATCTGCATTTGATAGGGATATTGGCCTGTTATTCTTTATTTGTGTTAGGTCTGAATCTTCTTTTGGAATCAAAGTAATGTTAGCTTCTGTCCACATATCTGGTATCTTGGCTTGTAATTAGACCTCGTTATACACCTCTAACATTAACAAACTTGTAAACCTTTATAAATTTCTGCTAATAAACCATCTGAGCCTGGTGTTTTATTTTTGTTTTTTGATCGTTTCTAGTAAGTCTGCCATTGTTATTCTTTCGTTCAACATATTCTTCACCATTTCCAAAACTTTTGGTAAATTGGCTTTTTCCAAGTATATAATATTATTTTTTCCTCTGGTACTTTTTCATAGTCATATAGCTTCTTATAAAATTCCTTATAAAATATAGCTTCTTATAAAAATTATATTTTTTTCTTTTCTATTTGTTAGTATAGTGTACCTTCCTCATTCTGCAATTTGCTTATCCATTTCTTCTCTTTCTCCTTCAGATTTATCACCTGGCCATCTTCCAGGTTTATTAGCATTTTCAAAAAAAAATGTTTTGCTCTTTATTTGTTGTGCCAGTTCATCTTTCTCCATTATATTTAACTTATGCTTAATCTTCTCCATGAGGTTTTTTTTAAGCGTATTGTGGAAAGGGAACTTCACGAAGACAGTAGTGTCACTCAAACAGGAAAAGCCAAAGGGGAATATCAGGCCAGCCATAAAACAAACTTACATAGGAAAAGGAATCAAACAAAAGGTATTAAAGAATCCCTATAGACAAAAGCCTAAGTAATTAAGAAAACTAGACAAATAAGAAAAGGAAACCCTTACGAACACAGGACATATCAAATAAGCAAAACAAACAGACAAAAGACACAAAATATAAATTACAAAAGGGACAGACAGGAGATTGCCACAGAACAAATATGAAAAACTATCTTAAAGCTAAAAGAGATTACAGAAAACCAATATTACAATCTGGCCACCCTGCGGAGTTTGCCCTCCGGCAGAAATAAAGACAAACAGGATTTGAAACATTAGGCACAAATACAAACACTCACACAAAATCAACTTACAAAGGGAGAAAAGGGCATAAAAAACCAGGGACTTACCATAAGAAGCTAGCTAGCCCAGGAACACAGACTTCTCGCTGTTCTCCGCCTTCCTGAAAAATAAAAAGATCCAGCTTTCAAGCAGTTGTCCGTATCCTTGCGCCGGAGCTCTCCCAGCGGGAAAATCGAATCCTCGAAGGAAAGGCATTTTGACACCTTTCAACGGTATCTTTTGTGGTTCTTTTTGTAGCTCTGTTTCAAATCTTTTATATTCTACCAAAGTCTTTTGATATTGTTTTTTTCTTCGCTATATCTGGTTGTTCTTTCATTGGCAGATAGCTTCATCTCATCATCTCATGAAGCAATACCAAAAACAGATTATGGAACTAGTTAATATAATAGATTGATTTCATTTTTAGTGCATGATTTGATACTATGATATTTGAAGCTTTGGACTACACTGAAGCCCTGTACTCAAGATAGTGAATGAATTTTGGGAAAGAGGCACTCTTCAATTAAAGGAATAACTGCTTGCTTTTAAAATGGTACAAAGTTTCAGGTTTACATTCTGAGAAGTGTTAAGTAACTAGTCAATCGAAACAGATGGTGATGAAACAAGTAAGCGATGAGCCTTGACACACCATAAAACTATCCTTGAAAAGATGACACAAGAAGAACTAGTTAGTTGAATAAAACACACTTCAAGTAGGAAAAAGGTTAGAGCTTGGCCAGTAAAGACTCCATAAGCTTATTTGGCTGCATCTGGACTGGAGGAATTGTGTGTCTTCAGTGCCAGTTTTTGCAGCCCAGATTGGGATTTCTAAAAACAATAATTTGGCCTCGGTTTTTTTGTGTGTGTAGAAAAGAAAAACGTTTCTTTTGCTCAGGTAGTTTAAGCTATGCATTTTATTGTATTCAATGTATCTATGTAAGAATAGATAGAATGCTTTATTGGAGAAACAAGGAATTTGTCTTGGTGCAAATGCTCTCAGTGTACACAAAAGGGAAGGTCGCATGACAGGCTTGAAAGGCCGCATTCCTTAACGGCTTCTATCAAATATCACCTTCCTTTAACAAAACAAGACTTAGTAAGGAACCTCTTGAGGTTTCCATGGTAGTCACCCTTTCTACAGCGTCCCGCCTTTATCCTCATGGGTGAAGCGACGCTCACTATAGGCTGTCGCCATAAATCTACCCATCCTCACTCCATTCCTTCCTCCAATAGGAATCCGCGGCCTTCCTGTGTTGTCGAGCGAGCGCACGCCTGATCGTGACGACACGCCGCGCTCTAGCCAATCAGAGCAAGCGCAGCCTTTACAAGCTTCCGCGGGGAGCGCCTGTCTGTAGAGCCGGCGCTGAGGACGGATTGTGGTTCTTCTTCCCTCCCCGGAGCTTCGCGGAGAGAGCCGGGATCCTCCAGGTAAGTCACCGAGAGGCAGCATCGCTTTCGCGGGTGTGATTCCGCGGTTTTGCAAATTAATTAGCGTCTCTCGCCATACGGAGGATGGAAATGCAGGAAAGAGGCACTTTCGAAGTGAATTCATTGCCTTTCAGTATGTTAGCATGTTAAACATCCCCAAAGCATGACAGTTGCCCCCCCCGCACGTTTGTGTTTAACACCCTTTTATTGATGAGCGTGTGTGTGTGTGTAAATGTGTGTGTGTGTGTTGCATTTAGCTGCAGTGCATTATCGTTTCTTGCGCTTTACTATTTCTAAATGCATCTCCATCAGAAACAAAACAGGGGAGAGGAGATTTGTTTCCTGCAGATGAGGTGGTCATTGGAAAGTACTTTCCCAGCAGGTGATAGGATTTACTCGTAATGGTTGTGGCAAAATAAGGAAACGTCTGAATAAGGTTAACTTGGTCCTGGACTTTTCTCTAAGGCACTCAAGGCTCCTCCCCCCCCCTCCCCCGATATTTTCACAAATGTCCAGTGCAGGTCAGGGTTAGTGAATGGCTTAAAACTGTTTACTGGAGATTAAAATCTCTGTTTTCCATTCTTGATCAAATATTCCAATGTTCCTGATCCTGATGTTCTTTTTTTTTTTTTAATTTTATTGATTTTTAAAAACAAACATAAACAAACATAAAGACATAAAACATCTTTTTTGAAAGCAGCTTGATCCAGGGTTACATCTTTTCGTACAGACACAAATTCAGATTCATGCTCATTTTATATACCATTCCATATCTTATTACCATTCTACATTTTCTATATAGCTTCTCCCCTCTTTTAACTTTCTTTATTTTATTTTATTTATTCATCTCAATTCAGATCATTATACTTATATTCTTTGTCTGTCCTGTTTCCAGCTGTCTATTATCTTTTCTCATTAAACAAAATTTCTCCTGTAATCACTGATTGGAGTATGACGCCTTTATATCTTTCCCCTAAATTTATAACACTTAGTATAATACATAACTTCTGATGTTCCTGATCCTGATGTTCTTTTTAAGTAGCAATTAGAATCGCATCACTTCTGGAAAGCAACAGGTAGAATAAGTCAGCTACACCACATTATTTCATGCAAAATGCCTTTACTGGTGGCTCTATTAAATACTGAGAGTATTTACACCAAGACAAATTCCTTGTGTGTTCAATCACACTTGGCCAATAAAGAATTCTATTCTGTTGTATTCTATTCTTTTTTTAAAGAATTTTTATTTTTAAAAACACACATACAAAACATAAAACCATCTTCCATTTTATATACATACAGTGTGTCAATTGGTTACAAATCTTTTGTGCTATATAATTAAGAGAGTGAAAAGAAGGGAGAAGTTATATAGAAAATATAGAATGGTAAATAAGATAAGAATGGTATATAAGGTGAGCATGAATTTGATTTAGGTCTGTAAAAAAAGATGTAACCCGGGGCTAAGCCACTTTCCAAAAAGAAGTTTTATGTTTTGTGTTTTGGTTAGTTATGTTTGATTGAGAATTAATAAAACCTTGGAGGAATAAAACTAAAGGGAGAAACAATGAGAAATTTGGAAAATATATGTACAAATGATAATTTGGAATTATGTTGTATAAAAGAATGTCTTATTTGTTTTGTCAAAATCTACAAGTAGTCTTCAGAAAGGAGGTTTTATGTTTCTATGTCTTGTTTTATGTTTTGTATTTTGTGTGTTTATGTTTGATTGAGAATTAATAAAACCTTGATAGAAAGAAATATAATTGAATAAAAGTGAAGGGAGAAATAATGAGAAATTTGGAAAAGATATATATATATGTGCTTAAATGGAAATGTGATAATGTGGAACTATGCTGTATAAAATAATGTTTTATTTGCCTTGTTAAAACCTATAAGTAACTTTTAGAAAGGAGGTTTTATGTTTTTATGTCTTATGTTTTGTTTGTCTTTAAAAAATTAATAAAATTTGTTTAAAAAAAATCTTTTGTGCTATCCTTTTGTAGTAGTTTATATCAGTTTTCACATTGTCAAACTAACATGTGCTAATATATTTATCAGTTATTAATCATCCATGACTAAACTATTTATTCCATCATTTTATATGAGATGTTCCAAATTTTATCTTAAAATTTATGTTATACTTTCAACCAGTGGTTATATATGTCTATATTATGTTTTATATCAATCTATTAAATTTCTATCACAGAATTATCTAGTCTATTATATTACCATGTCTTTTTGTCCAACCATTGATAAAACAAATCCCATATCATATAAAATTATTCATCTTCTTCTTCTCTAATTTCAAATGTCAATTTACTCATTTCAGCACAGTCCATAATTTTCTTAATAACTTCCTCCTGCATAGATATTTTATCATTTTTCCAATTCTTAGCAAATACAATCCTAGCCACTATTAATACATTTACAATCAAATATTTCAACTCTTTGTTGTATATTTCCGGTATAATCCCCAATAAAAAGATATCTGGTTTAAAGTCTATATGTTGTTTTATCATTTTTTTCCAACCATGTGTGGATTTTAGTCCAATATTTCTTTGCGTCTGAGCATGTCCACCACATATGGTAATATGAACCAGGTATCTGATGACATTTCCAACATTTATCCGATTTGTTCTTGAACACTCTTGCAAGTCTCGTCGGGGGAAGATGCCACCTGTAAAACATCTTATACAGATTTTCTTTACATGCAGCTGATATAGTCATTTTATAATTTTGAGACCACAATTTTTGCCATTTTTCTAAATCAATCCCATATCCAAAATTTCCCCCCCAAGCAATTATCATTTCTTTAACTTGTTCCTCCTCCAATTTAAATTCTAGTAAGTGTCCATAAAGTTTTTTAATTACCTTTTCATCAGTACCCATCAAAATTTTATCCAAATCAGTCAACTTATCATAAATACCTTCTGTTTTAACATCTTTATCAAATCTGGATTGTATTTGCAAATATGAAAATCAGTTCATTTTTACACCTTGTACACCTTCCAACGCTTGCAAAGATTTAAGTTCACCCTTTTCATTCAATATCTCACCATATCTAGCTGTTTGTACCTTTTTATATATTATTGGATAAGAAAAAGCTTCAATGGTGGATATCCATAATGGAATTTTTAAATAGCATTGTCTTTTTATCCTCTTCCAATTCAAAAACAATGCCTCTCGAATATAATGTCTTCTAAAATACCTCTATTTTAGTTCCCTTATACCAAAGGAAGGCATGCCATCCCAACAGCAAGTCATGCCCTTCTAAGGTCAATAGTCTGTTGTTCCTTAATGTTCTCCATTCCTTTACCCACATCAAATTTGTTGCTTGGTAATACAACTCCCAGTTAGGCAAGGCAAACCTTCCTCTTATTCTTGCATCTTATAACAATTTTAATTTTATTCTTGCTTTTTTGCTCTGCCATATATATTTCAACACAATTCTATTTAAATCTTCAAAAAACTCCCTAGTCGGATTGGAATTGTCTGGAATAAATATAAAATTCTAGGCAATACATTCATCTTAATAGTAAATATTCTCCCAATCAATGATAATTGTAAGTTTCTCCATTTTGTTAAGTCAGTCGCAATCTGCTGTTTGAGTTTAAGATACACTGCTCAAAAAAATAAAGGGAAAACAAAAATAAGACATCCTAGATCTGAATGAATGAAATATTCTTATGAAATATTTTGTTAATTACATAGTTGAATGTGCTGATAACAAAATCACACAAAAATTATCAATTGAAATCAAATTTAGCAACCCATGGAGGTCCGGATTTGGAGTTACACTCAAAATTAAAGTGGAAAAAAACACTACAGGCTGATCCAACTTTGATGTAATGTCCTTAAAACAAGTCAAAATGAGGCTCAGTAGTGTGTGTGTCTTCCAAATGCCTGTATGACCTCCCTACAACGCCTGGGCATGCTCCTGATGAGGTGGTGGATGGTCTCCTGAGGGATCTTCTCCCACACGTGGACTAAAGCATCCCCCAACTCCTGGACAGTCTGGTGCAATGTGGCGTTGGGGGATGGAGCGAGACATGATGTCCCAGATGTGCTCAATTGGATTCAGGTCTGGGGAACGGGCGGGCCAGTCCATAGCATCAGTGCCTTCGTCTTGCAGGAACTGCTGACACACTCCAGCCACATGAGGTCTAGCATTGTCTTGCATTAGGAGGAACCCAGGGCCAACCGCATCAGCATATGGTCTCACAAGTGGTCTGATGATCTTATCTCAGTACCTAATGGCAGTCAGGCTACCTCTGGCGAGCACATGGAGGGCTGTGCGGCCCCCTAAAGAAATGCCACCCCACACCATTACTGACCCACTGCCAAACCGGTCATGCTGGAGGATGTTGCAGGCAGCAGAACGTTCTCCACGGCATCTCCAGACCCTGTCACATCTGTCACATGTGCTCAGTGTGAACCTGCTTTCATCTGTGAAGAGCACAGGGCGCCAGTGGCAAATTTGCCAATCTTGGTGTTCTCTGGCAAATGCCAAACGTCCTGCATGGTGTTGGGCTGTAAGCACAACCCCCACCTGTGGACGTCGGACCCTCATACCACCCTCATGGAGTCTATTTCTGACTGTTTGAGCAGCCACATGCGCATTTGTGGCCTGCTGGGGGTCATTTTGCAGGGCTCTGGCAGTGCTCCTCCTGTCCTTCCTTACACAAAGGCGGAGGTAGCGCTCCTGATGCTGAGTTGTTGCCCTCCTATGGCCTCCTCCACGTCTCCTGATGTACTGGCCTGTCTCCTGATAGCGCCTCCATGCTCTGAACACTATGCTGACAGACACAGCAAACCTTCTTGCCACAGCTCGCATTGATATGCCATCCTGGATGAGCTGCACTACCTGAGCCACTTGTGTGGGTTGTAGACTCCGTCTCATGCTACCACTAGAGTGAAAGCACCGCCAGCATTCAAAAGTGACCAAACCATCAGCCAGAAAGCATAGGAACTGAGAAGTGGTCTGTGGTCACCACCTGCAGAACCACTCCTTTATTGGGGATGTCTTGCTAACTGCCTATGCTTTCCACTGTTGTCTATTCCATTTGCACAACAGCATGTGAAATTGATTGTCAATCAGTGTTGCTATCTAAGTGGACAGTTTGATTTCACAGAAGTGTGATTGACTTGGAGTTCCATTGTGTTGTTTAAGTGTTCCCTTTATTTTTTTGAGCAGTGTAATTATCCTCCTTCAGTGTCCTACATCTTGGTGTAATGTATATCCCTAAATACTTAACCTTGTATGTGACCTGTATTTCTAAAACTTCTTACAACTCTTTCTTTCGTCTTACTAATATATTCTTTGTAATATCTTTGTTTTATCTTTGTTTATTTTCAAACCTGCTATGTTTCCATATTCTTCTATTTTGTTCTATTAATTTAGGTGCTGTTTCCAATGGGTCTTCTAATATAAATACCAGGTCATCTGCAAAAGCTTGCAATTTATACTCTTCCTTTTGGATTTTCATTCCTTTTATTTCTTTATCTTCTCTAATGTTCCTATTCAACTCTTCCAATGTTAACACAAACAGCAGAGGTGACAGTGTTGCCTTGTCTTGTCCCTTTTCTTATATCTATAGATTCTGTTAGTTCTCAATTTACCATAACTTTTGCTGTTTGTTCATTGTATATCATTTCAATGGCTTGAATGAATTTTTTACCATTTGTTCCAATTGCAATAACATAAATTGCCAGCTCACATTGTCAATGGCTTTGATGTTTTTAGACCCACAAAAAGCCTTTGACAATGTGA
>NW_020717139.1:175271-193362 GCF_900518725.1 Notechis scutatus | reverse complement strand
TTTCTTTCTTTCTTTCTTTCTTTCTTTCTTTCTTTCTTTCTTTCTTTTTCTTTCTTTCTTTCTTTCTCTATTCTTCCTCCCGGAGCTGATGACGCCGACGGGGGGGCTCTTGACAATGCCGGGATGCTGCCCGTAAGGGGGGGGGGAGGAACTGGACCCCTCCCTGAAGAAGAGGCCTGCGAACCAAGCACAGAAAGCGACTCTTAAGCGGCTTCGTCTTCAAGGCGCCCACACTTTTCTTTTGCACGCGTTTGTCAGTTGCATTCCGACGACCCACTAAACTGGCGTTAACAAAGCCCCGGATTCCTATGGAATAGGGTGGCTTGGCTTCGCGATTGAGGAGGGGGGGGGGTTTCTTGCCACCACCACCACCCCGGCACCCCACAACGAGCCCGGCCTTTTCTTTTGGCTCAGAATTCTGAATTTATTCGGTTTTTTTTTTCCCCTTCTCTTTGTCAACCAAGAAAAACAAACAAACGGCAGCTAAAAACCGCGATGGAAATTAAAACGACCCATATGAGGTGCCGTTAAGAGGCTGGCCCCGATCGAACCCACGAGTCTCGGTGGGTCCATTCACACGACCCTCAAGCGGAGCCTTGCGTGAACACCTTCTCTGGGTCGGCATCGGGTGTGCCATAAACTAACCAGAGGATTGCACAAACCATTAAAAAAGGGGGATATGTAACCAAGGTCAACATTAACCAAGCTTTGGGAGTGAATTGGCTAAAAAGAGGTCGTGTGAATGAGGCCGTAAGGGCTTCCAGATCGGGTGGGTCTGGAATTGTAAACCCTTCGGAACCGTCCCTGGGCGAGGGTGCGGGGTTCGTATAAAGCGACTGGGTCCATTTCTGTCTAATTGAAATCCATGGGTCCCTGACGGTCTGCTCCAAATCTGGAACCGAGTCACTACTGCGTTCCCACGACCAGCGCCTCCAACCATGGTTTCTCGGAGGAACTCTGCGAGTCGGGCGGTGCACAAACCTACCCGTGTTTCTGACCCGAATTTGGCACCAAGGGCAGGTAGGGCTGAGCCTGGAAACCTTGAAGGATAAACATGGGTTTGGACTAATCTAAGGGTTCAGAGAGTCGTGGGAACGCCACCCTTGCAGCGTTTCCCACCCCGCTTTCCCCAGGATTACGTCCCACGCGGTTTTCTAATCCGGGCAATCCCGACCCAATTCCACGCAGCCCAAACCCAAATCACAGAGAGCGCCCGCGGGCGTCGTTCCCACGACCTGAGGGCCGAAAAATCCCTAACTCGTAATGCGAGAAGGATTTAAACCCGAGCGCGCTGGAATCCTGGAGGGGGTGGAGGCGATCGCGGGGAAGAAGAAGACAGGAGCCGGGCCGGAATTGAGGGGAGGGGTCTCCCATCTCTCCTGCCCGCGGGGAAGGGGCAAGCCCCCCCCTCCCGACTCATCCCTGGCTTGCTCCCCCCCGCCCCCCCGGCGTGGAATACCTGGAAGGGAGGGAGACCCTGCGCACCTCCCTCGTCCGGAAAAGACCCGGCCAGGAATTGAGGGGAGGGGTCTCTATCTCCCCTGCCTGCGGGGAAAGGCCGAGACCCCCGCGACTCATCCCTGGCTTGCTCCCCCCCCCCGCACGGAATACCTGGAAGGGAGGGAGGCCCTGCGCACCTGCGCGGAGGCGGAGCCAGGCGCCAGGTGGGAAGGGAAGCGAAGGGAAAGGAAAGGAAGGGAGGGGTCGGGCAGGGAGGCCGGCGGGATTCCGGCTCCAGCCCTGGCCCGACTTACCTGGGGCCCGGTGCGCTCCGTCGGGCTGGCTCCCATCCGGGCCCGGCCGCTCTTTATACAGCCTCGGCTGGGCTGGCACCTCCCTCCGCGCCCCTCCGGGTGCCCACTTACCTGCTGGCGTGGCCGGCCCCGCGCCAGGTAAGGCGATCCGGCGATACCTGAGCCAGCCAGGTATCCGGTATCCTGGCTCGGCCTGAGGCCGGAACGAAAAGGGAAGGAGGGGGGGGGGGGCCCAAGGGGGGGGGGGGGCCCTTGTTAAAAATTTACGCGCTCCCCCCGCGGCACATTTTTTTTTCCAAGGGGCTCCGCCGCCGCCCCTCCGCGCCGCCGGCCTTCCTTTGTCCAGCCCTGAGTAGCATCAACGAGGAGGAGGAGGAGGAGGAGGAGGAGGAGGAGGAGGAAGGCCAGCCAACCAGCGGTGAGGGGGGGGGGGCAAATGGGGGGCGGGTCCTGCAAACCCCCCCCCCCCCCCACCCCCAAATCCCCTGCTTTGCGCACTGGAGAGATGGAGCGATCATCTCCTCCCCCCCCAGACGCCCCGGCTCTCGTCCTCCTATACACGTGGAGGGCGCCGGCTTGGGGAACGCCAAGGGCAGATCATCTATTTTGGGGGGAGATTTTTTGCCCCCCTCCCCTTCCCAATCGTGGCTTTCCCTGCAGCGAATTTTTCACGATCCCTCCCTCGAGCGAATGAAGAATCGTTTCCTATTCCAATGTTCTACTTGGCGAGACGTCTTCAATCAGAATAGAGCCGGAAGGGGCCCTTAAAGGTCATTTAGTCCAACCCCCCTACTCAAGCAGGGGATCCTATACTATTCCAGACAGACGGCTGTCCAGTCCTCTCTTTCAGCATCCGGTCTTCTCTCGTCTTTCAGGATCGTTACGTTTTATTTATGCGTAACCTACACCTCTCACAGATGAATAACCACGAATGATGGCCTGTTCTTTATGATGGAGGGTCGCCCAGTCAGACAGATGTTTAGACTCGATTTAGCCTTTCTGAGTCTTTTAAGAGTATTTCTGTTCAAAACCGGAGTGAGATCACAGCTGCTGCCAGTTCTTTGGCCTTCAACATAGAGTTATTCCCAAGAATTTAGGATGTCCTAATAAATCCGGCGCAAGGATCCAAGCAATTTTGCAATTGACAGATTGAAATGTTGTCAATACCCAGTTTTTTTCTAAGGGCCATTCAAGAAAAAAAAAATGGGGGGGGGGGGGTGGCACCAGGAAAACCATAAGCCCCGGCCGGTTTTAGACCACAATCTTTCAACTTCCATTTTCTGATCCTCTCCGATACTATCTTTCGATCGTCATAAAATATTGATGCATTAAAAAAACTAATAAACACGTCAATTACGTACATTTGAAGGGAGAGAGGGGGGTTCCCAGCTATTTCTCCGCCAGTGACAACCCGCAGCTATTTGTGGGTCTAACCCACCCACCCACCCACCTCAAAAGAAGGGAGCCCCCAAACTAGCTTCCTGTTCCTCTGGCTTGGCGTACACGTGTTTCTGGATGAGGGGCGGTTTCCCCGTATCCGTGTCAGCCTTCGGAACCAGTTTCCTTACCCTAGAAAAATGGGGTGGATTATAGCAATCCCCTTCCCCTCTGGATTTGGCTTTCCTGAGAAGGGAAAGAGAAAGGTGTGCGTGTGGGGGGGGGGGACGGGGGGACGAATAGTTGTTTGGAAAGAAAGGCGAACGGGGGGTCCCCCTCCTTCTCCAGACACGTGTCCACAAATTTATTACCTTTTGTACACCCGCAGTTCCTCCAATACAAGCCAGGGCAATTAACCAGTGGAACTCCTTGCCACCAGCAATTGTGAATTCCCCCAACACTGGAAGTTTGTAAAGAAAAGATTGGACAATGGGGCATATAATATATATGTGTGTGTGTGTGTGTGTGTGTGTGTATGCATATGTATGCATGTGTGCATATGTATATGTATAATATGTATTATAATATAATAATTGGGCGAGCATAAGCGCACCAACGTGCCTACCGTCTTTGTCCTATTGTTTCTTTTTGTTTTTCTCATATGCATCCATTTCATATATTCATAACTATGTTTATACTTATACCCGTTATCTTGTAAGCGATTGACAAAATAAATAAATAAACCATTTATCTGAAACGGCGGAAGGTTTCTTGAGCAGTAAGACAGCAGGTTTCCTCAACAGGCGATAATATCCTGAGCCGCGGGGCTGGACTAGAAGACCTCCAAGGTCCTTTCCGACTCTCCCCTTGTGAATTCTGAGACGGCAAAGGGGCCGCCGTTGCCCCATTCCTGGTGTGTAACAATAAACCGTGGTTTAATGAACTGACCTCTGGGAGGGGGGGGGGGTGGAACTCCTCCCCAGCCCCTCTATGACTCCGATTTAGAGCCGACCCCCGTCGGCCTCAATGGGACTTCAGGCACACACACACACACACACCTAAATTTCCATCTCTCGGTTGGTCACGTTTCTCGCCTCTAAAGTTGGCTGGTCTCACTGGTTCACACGTGTTTGGAGGGTTTTCTTAAAAACCAGGATCTGCAAGGAGCGGGTGGTGTTGGGGGGGAGGGGGGAGAGTCAGTGGTTTAGAAAAAAGGGGCGAGGGGGGGGGAAACATCTCCCCCAACCCACCACACAACCCACCACACACACAGACACACACACTTCTATAGAAACGCGTCCAGGAGGCGAATCCGAATGAAAGACAACCAAACCAGTTGGATCACTTGGTGGGGAAAGACGCCCCCTCTTCCTCGCCCCCAGGCGGGGGGGGGGGGGATCGGATTGCTAAAAGCCTAGCCTAGCGGGGAGGATTAAAGCGGAAAAGCCCCAGACCTGGGGAGGGGGCGAGGGGGGGAGGGGGGGAGGGGGGGAGGGAGGGGGCCCTGCTAGAGACTGAGCAGGCTGCGGGAGGGAAAGAGGGCGAGTGGGGTTTCCAATCCGCCTCCCCGCCCCCAGACCCTTTTGCTATCTGGGTCCCTGGCTGTTGAGGGGTCTGTGGGAGGGGGGGGTCTCCTCCTTTTCCTGCAGCCGCCCCCCCCTCCAGCGTCCATAAATCATCTTCTCAGTTCCTTTTTTTTTTTTACAAATTTGGCAAAGAATGGGATTTTTCCTCTCTCTCTCTCTCTCTCTTTCTTTCTCTCTCTCTCTCTCTTTTAAAAATCAAAATTATTTTTTTTTGCGGTGGCTTTTAACCTCTAACGTTTAACCACGGTATAAATCGAAGGTCGTTGGATGCGAGGGTGGTTTGTTGGGCCAGAGGTGGAGACCTGGATCGGAGCTTCGCATCCAACCTCTGGATCCGGGAGAGGATCGCACGGACAAGGAGAGGATCGCACGGACAAGGCGTGTTAGGATCGCTTGACCTTCGGTCCGTTTCATGTTCGTGAGTTCGTTTTCCCAAATAATAAATATTATTTTATCCGGTGGATGTTTTTTTAAAAAAACTGTTTTCATGTGTGTCTTTTTAAATTCCTTTTTTTTTATTTTATTTTAGAGTGAACTGCCCGCCTGGAATCCCTCGGGTAGAATTGGGCGGCTCTAGAAATAAAAACAAACAAAACAAAATAAAAGGGAGAATTCCATAAAACAGAGAATGCAATAGAGAAAGAAAAAGGAAACAAAATGGAGAATACCATAAAATAGAGAATGCAATAAATAAAACAAAAGGAAACAAAATAGAGAATAAAATCAAATAGAGAATGCAATAAAATTGAGAATACAATGAAATAGAGAATAAAACAAAAGAGAATAAAATCAAATAGAGAATACAATAAATAAAACAAAAAATATAAAATGAAATATAATAATGAAATGAAATAAATATAAAAGGAAATAAAGGAAATAAATATAAAATAAATGAAATAAAAATTCAATAAATAATCTCTCTCTCTCTCTCTCTCCCACCCTCTTTAAAAAAAAAAAATGATTTTTTTATCCCATTGGTAGGAAACCCGGCAAGAAAAGAGAAGGGCTGAAAATCCGGATGGCATCCGAGGTTTTGGAAGGGGAAAAATTAAAAGCAGCTCCTATTACGCAAAGATAAAAGAAGGCATCGCGGGTCGGGGCGAAAAGAGCATTTCTTTTAGGGGGTTTGAAAGAAACACCATCGCTTCCCGGACGGTGGGCTTGCAAAAACAAAACAAAAAAAACCTCCCCCAACCAACCTCCTGCGCTACTCTTAAGGCCGGGCTATTACGGGGTCTTTACTCGCGAGGAAATCGCCAGCTTGGTAAGCCCACCCCCTCTCCTCTTCCCCCCCTCCTTGGGGGTCTCCGCTGCCTCCCAAAGCCCCCTGAGTAGGGGGTCCCAGAGCTGAAATGCAAAGATTCCTCCCCTTTGCAGGCTCCATTTGCAAAAAATGCACCGAAAAGCCATTTGCGGAGGGGGGAGGGGGTCGGTGGGCAGAAACTCAGGCCGAAACTTCAAGGTAAAAAGAGGTGTGTGTTTTTCCCTCCTTCGATCCGTTTCTATTAGCTTTTTTTTTTTCTTTCCCTTTTTTGGCTTTCCGAAACGGGGATTGAACTGACGTTCCCCTTCCAAAAACCAGAACGTTTCGGCTGGTGGAATACTGACCTCAATAAAGAAAATTGTGCAGATTGTGTGTGTGTATTGAAGCGCCGGCTAAGGTTTTGCTTCCCGCCTCTAATAATCGCTAAATTTAAGAACTACATTTTTAGAAATAACTACATTTCCGAAAGAGAAACAAAACAAAATGGGTAGATATCGGATTTTTTTAATTTTTTAAAAAAATACTGCAAAATTCGACGCGTTTTCAACAGACAAAGAATTTCTGTAATCAAAACATATTCAATTATATTTTTATATTATGTATTTATGATTTGTTTATTAATAAATTTATCTGCTGCCCATCTCGTACCCAAACGACTCTGGATGCCTCACAGCATTAAAAAAAAACATTGAAATCATCAGATATAATACAATAAAATATTTTATCTATATACCAAGAATGTTGCCTTCTGTGATTTCTTATTTGTTGTAGCCTAAGGATCAATTTGTCCTTCAAAAATGATCCTTCAAATTATTGCTTATCCTTCGAATTATTAAAGGATAAATTATCTTTTATTCTGCAGAATAATCATAAATCTCTATGCATTTCAAAATTTGAAATGTAAATACTTGCAATTGCAATTGAAATGGGAGCAAAGATGTTCGGTGGAAAAAAATGTAGTGACTTGCACACACACACACACATACACACCAGGATTAAGATACCAATCCGGATCTTGTGATGCTACCGTTACCAAAGTACCCCTGAGCATGTACAAAATGCTTTTAGATTCCCACTTTTAGCTTAAATTATTTTTCCATGAACAGTTTCCACAACCATTCAGAACCGTTGCTTTTGGCTGAAAAAAACAACAACAACACACAAATGAGGTTAAGGTTAAATGAAGGTTAAAGCAATTTGGGCTATTCAGACAGAAGGTTAAACTCGGGTTTGTCCAGCAAGGTCTGATTCACACAACATGTTATGACGATGATGGGGCTGTTGTTTTTTCCACGTCACTGTGAAATCTCTCTAGCCTTCTGTGGGCTCTATTCTCTTGGCATGATAGCAAATACCTTTGCCACTGTTTTCTGAATTATTATTATGAAAGTGAGTCAAATAGCCAGATGTTCACACTGGATTTGGCACTTTTGGTCCCCCTATCGAGTCCTTCCCAAGGACCTGGGATAGCCACATGTGCGTGTTTGATGGGGTTAAAGGTATCATTGCAGGATGTCAGCCACTCCAAGCTGCCTTCTGCAATTAACTGATGGGAATATCTTGTCAATACCGATATGATGGTTGGTGGCACAGTCAGCCAGATGTTTGGACTGGATCCGGCATTTTTGTCCACCACTTGAGTCCTTCCAGATATTCCTGTTTAATCATATGAAAGGTATGCAGGATGTCAGCTGCTCCAAGCTGCCTTCTGAAATTGACTGGTGGGGATATATTGTCAATGCTGATATTATTATTATGGTTGGTGGCACAGTCAGGCAGATGTTTGGACTGGATCCGGCATTTTTGTCCACCACTTGAGGCCTTCCCTTTTAATAATATGAAAGAAAGATATGCAGGATGTCAGCTGTTCCAAGTCAAGCTGCCTTCTGCAATTGACTGATGTGGATTTTGTCCACGCCAATTGGGATTCCAAGTGGAGCTCCAGATATTTTGGGGGTTGCACCCCAAGGCACCTATGATTCTTGGGACTATCTTTGCTTTCTTCTGCCACAGTCGTTCTCTTTCTATTGGCAAGTCTTTCTCATTTATTTGGTGATCTTCTCCGGTTCTTCCTCTTCTCTTCTGCTGTCTCCATACTGCCATGTCCCCTATGCAAGCTTTTATTATGATTATGATTAGCTTCATTTATACCCCTAAATTTCTTCTTTTTCTGCTTCTGAAAAGCAAACCGAGAAGGATTGAAATGTTCAGATGTTCGATTTTGTTAGCCTTTGGCTGCCATCTGTCCGTTTGCTCCAATTTTAAAACTCTAGCCTTCAAATGGAACGGAACAGAACAGGAAGAACAGAACAGAATACAATAGAATAGACTAGAAAATAGGAATTGAATTGAATTGAAATGAAAATAGGAATTGAACTGAATTGAAATGAAAATAGGAATAGAATTGAAAATAGGAATAGAATTGATTATAATTGAAAATAGGAATATAATATAATAGAAAATAGGAATAGAATATAATAGAATTTAAAATAGGAATAGAATTTAAAATAGGAATAGAATAGAAAATAAGGATAGAATTGAAAATAGGATAGAATAGAATAGAAAATAGGATTAGAATAGAATAGAGTAACAAGAGTTGAAAGGGACCTTATAGGTCATCTAGTCCAACCCCCCGCCCAAGCAGGAGACCCTACACCATTTCTGACAAATGGCAGCCCAATCTTTTCTCGAAAGCCTCCAGGGATGAAGCTCCCACAACTTCTGAAGGCAACTTGGTTGATTGTTCTCACTGTCGGAAAACTTCTCCATATTTCCAGGTTGAATCTCTCCTTGTTCACTTTCCATCCATTATTCCCGGTCTGCCTTCAAGGATTTGAATAAATGTATTTTTAAACCCATTCCTTTGTTCTTCCACTCCAAATTATATCAGTCTCAAGTTCTGAATCAGTTCTACGGATGCCTGCACAGGGCAGTGTGTGCTCCCTTCTTGAATTAATCCTATTTAATGCCTTACATTTTTCCAAAGGAGCCGGCCTGAAAAGAAACATGATTATATTATATAGCAATGAACTTACATCAAATAAAGCCTGAGAATCCTGCAGGTGGATTGCACAGGCAATCCTCAACGTACGGCCACAATGGAGCCCCAAAATATCTGTTGCTAAGCAAGACAGCTGTTCAGTGAGTTTTGCCTCACTTTACGACATTTTTTGCCACTGTCTTTAAGTGAATCCCTGTGGTTGTTAAGTCAGTCACACAGTCGTTAAGTGAATCTGGCTCCCCCCCCTTGACTTTGCTTTCCAGACGGTCGCAAGGGAACCACATGACCCCCGCGACCGTCATACAAACATCTGGATTTTAATCTCAGGGATGCTGCAACGGTCGTAAGTGTGAAAAATGGCTTTTTCCCCCCAGTATCATTGTAATATTAGTCACTAAACAAATGGTTGTAAGTCAAGTGTCAGGATTCCAGCAATCGCCCTAATTAAATAATGATTCTGGAACCAAACTCCAACCAACTTCGAAGGATTTATTAGGAGCAACATGTCAGCATTAACCTAAAATGAAGCCAACTCTGCCCTACGTCATTTACAGTCCTCTGTGACCCTGTTCCCCCCCCCCCCCCCCGCCTGGGTGTGTCATAAATCAGATTCTCCAATTAAATATATTCTGGTAGTTTAGTTACAATCTTTTAAAGATAAGAATTGGTGTGATGACCTGGAATAAATTCTCTTTATTGCCTCCAACTTGAGCCCCAATGTCCAATTATCCTCGGCTGGATATCAAACTCTTCAAAAAAAAAAAAAAAAAAAACGGTCTACAAAGGGAGTAAATACAGTCCAAACCCAAAGTAAAGAAAATTAGAAATTTAAAAAACCGAACACACGCTGAAGTCATTAACACGGCAGGCCAGGATGATAAATTGCAGACTTCCACAAGATAACGGAGCACTCACAGTTGGGAGGACGCTAAAACCCAGATAAGCCTTGACCAAGATAATGCACGCTTTGCTTCCAGCAAGGAGCTGTGTGCAAACGCCCCACTCATATCCTGTTCTCCGGGCTGCAACTCATGAAAGGGATCAGGGCCGCTTTCTCTCCCGTAAGCCACCTTGCTCCCTTCTCCGTTCCTCCCTGCGTGCCCTAGGATGAAGAGGGGGTGGCCCTGGGTCTTCCTCTGAATGCCCAGCCGGGCTGTGCCCTTCCCCAGTTTCCTCCACAGCCACCGGAGCCACACTCCCACTCCCTGTCAGCTGTTCGACCTCCCCCTCAGAATTGGACTCCAACAAGGGCGTGACAGTTGGGATGTACTTCCGCTTCCAAACTGCTGCACTTCTCTTCCAGATTTCCTTCCTCCCCGCCTCTCTCTCTTTTTTTTTATTATGGCAACTACTAAAACAGGTCTAGGGATGGTTTATGTGTTGACATCAAGGACTAACTGCCATTCACTTTTTAAAAAAGGTGAATGTGCGGTAGCTTCGGTCACAAAATGGTGGCTGCCATTTTGAGATTTTTGCCTGTTATGGACACACTAGGCAGAAGGGAGCCCGGGGTCCATGTTTTACCAGGGTCTTTTTGACTCAAAACGACTGAACAGTAACGGCCACCCTCACCCCACCCCCATCCGACAATGGGGACTAGTCTCTTGGCTGCAGGAGTCCATTTTAGAAAATAGAAAATAGGTCTGATTTTTTTTTTGTTTTTCTCCCAGAAATAGAAACAGGCTAAGTAGAAATAGTGCTGGTTTTTTCCCCCCTCAGAAATGATTTTTTTTTCAGGAAAGAGAGAGCGGCTTTTTCATCCCCCGCCATAAGGCCCCTGATAGACTGTTCCTGTACATGGAGGCTCTCCCGAGCAGTTCCCCAATTAGAAGCCGCAGATAAATCTCTACGGAGTGGCCTGAAAAACAGCTTCCCTCCTTGCATTCCCGCTTCAAACGACCCCAAATTCTCCCAATATTACTCCAATCCTGCCCATTGCTTATCCCCAACCCATCTCTCCGGGCAAGTCCTCGACTTACGACTGCTCGTTGCAAGTTACGATGGCCCTGGGGGGAGGGGGGGGAAAAGCGTCTCGTTTAGGATGGTTCTTCACCCTGACGACCTTCCTTGGCAGCTTTCCCCCCACAAGGGTGCGATCCAAATTCCGATGCTGGGTCTGAACTGACTTGTAGTTACAACCGTGTCCCGAAGTCACGCGATTTCCCCTTTGGTGACCATCCAATAAGCCAAAATCAACCAGGGGTGGTGGTGGTGAAGCCAGATTTCCCTTAATCACGGGGTTTATCAACCACAGGGGTTCATTTCTCAACTTGGCGAGAAAGGTCCTTAAAATGGGGCGAAACCTGAGAAACCCCCTGTCTCGCTTAGCCACAAATATTTGGGGCCGGAATAGCGGTCGTAAACTGAGGATTACCTCTGCAATCCACCTGCAAGACGGTGTGGCAAGAAAAGCCATCATGTCTCCCTTAACAACAGCAATTCTGGGCTCCGTTGCCGTCATAAGCCAAGGACCACCTGTGCAGGAAAAAAAAAAAGAGTTTCAAGCAGCGAAAATTGGAATTTTTTTTTTCCTCCCCGTTTCTTGGCTTCCTGACATCAGATTGGAAGAGCCAAACAGGGGCTGAAATGAAGATTATGGACAGCGTCATCCATTGTTGATCCAGCAGGTTGCATTCTCTGTCCCCCCCCCCAAGACCTCCCCCCCTTTTCTGGGATAATGTTACTGCAATCCTCCAGCAATGCTTCCTGCTCCCTTGGCGAGGCTGATGGCAGATGCCACGGGGTAAGAAGCATGGAGCCAGGGAGGGGAGAAGGGGAGGTGGGGAACTGACCGCCTTCCAGATTATGGTTTCCTCCTAAGCCATGGTTTGCTTTATAAGGGGGGGGGAGTGTTTCCGACACTGGTTCCGAACACTGGTTCCGACTGCCAGCATGGAGAAGGCAGGGAAGACATCCCTCCATGCGGAGAGGGTTGGGGGATGTATGGCGATGCCAGAGGTTTGGGTGACGCCAAGGCAGGCCTCCCAAATGCTTCTCTGGTTGGGTTTGGTCCAGTGGTGGGATTCAAATAATTTAACCACCGGTCCTCCGCCCTAGTGATTTCTTCCAACCACCAGTTCACCAAACTGCTCAGAAAGTTAACAACCGGTTCTCGTGAACCGGTGCGAACCGGCTGAATCCCACCACTGCTTCCAACCCTTTTAATCTATTAAATCTAGCTCACCCTCAATGCCTTCTTATCTCCCGTTCATTTCCCCTTAACAGTCAGTTGGCCAGTTTCTTGCAGAGAGCTTAAGCTGGCCATAAATATCTATACAGGAATTGCTCGGCTTACAACGGTTTACTTAGTGACCTTTCAGACGTTGTGGGAGCTTTGTCGCTGGCAGCTTTCAAGAAGAGACTGGACTGCCATGGTGTAGGGTCTCCTGCCTGGGCAAGGGGTTGGACTAGATGACCTACAAGGTCCCTTCCAACCAGTGGTGGAATTCAAATCATTTAACCACCGGGTCCTCCGCCCTAATGATTTCTTCCAACCACCAGTTCACCAAACTGCTCAGAAAGTTGACAACCGGTTCTTGTGAACCGGTGCGAACCGGCTGAATCCCATCACTGGTTTGGCCTCCTTGGTTGGTTGACAGTGATGGGAAATGAAGAATATGCTAGTGCCTTTTCGGAATAAAATGTTTTTATTCAAAAAGGAGGAGGTGAATTGTCCTTCCGATCAGGAAATTCCTCCTTGTTTCTAGGTTGTTTCTCTCCTGGGTGAGTTTCCATCTATAATTGCTTCTTCTCCTGCCTTCGGGGGCTTTGGAAAATGGGGTGACCCCCCCTCCCTTAGTTGGGGCAGCCCCTCCATCTCCCGGGTTAGGAGGTCCCTCCTGGAATTCCAGTTTTTGGGTGGCTAAGCGGAGCAGCTCAGGAGGAGGTTATCTCCGCTGCTCCATTTTGGGCGTCTCCTGCCTGGGCCCTGGGCCTGTGGGGGGTGGGGGTGGGGGGGTATTAAAAAGGTCCCATCTGACGGCTTCCTCCTGGGGGGAGCCTCCCCCCCCGTCTTCTCTCTGCAAAACGAAGCGTGATAAATATTTCACGACTGCAAGACGATCTCGCCGGGAAGAGAGAAAGCTAAGATGTTGATCTCCTTTGGTGACAGCTGGGTGGCTGCAGCATCGCATCTCAAAGAGAGAGAGAGAGAGAGAGGGAGGGAGGGAGGGAGAGAGAGGAGGGAAGGGGGGGAGAGAAAGATTGTGTGTGTGTGTGTGAGAGAGAGAGAGAGAGAGATGAAAGAGAGAGAGAGCGAGCAAGAGAGAGATTAGAGAGAGAGATGAAAGATGAGATGAGATGTGATTAGATAGACAGACAGACAGACAGACAGACAGACAGATAGATAGATAGATAGATAGATAGATGATAGATAGATAGATAGATAGATAGATAGATAGATAGATAGATGATAGATAGATAGATAGTTGGATGGATAGATGATAGATAGATAGATAGATAGATAGTTGGATGGATAGATGATAGATGGATGGATAGATAGATAGTTGGATGGATAGATGATAGATGGATGGATAGATGATAGATAGATAGATAGATAGATAGATAGATAGATAGATGATAGATAGATAGATAGTTGGATGGATAGATGATAGATAGATAGATAGATAGATAGATAGATAGTTGGATGGATAGATGATAGATGGATGGATAGATGATAGATAGATAGATAGATAGATGATAGATAGATAGATAGATATGAGAGAGAGAGAGAGAGAGAGAGAGAGAGGTGATAGACATAATAGAGAAATGAAAGTGAGAGATGAGAAAGAAAGAAAGATGATAGAATAGATGGATAGACAGCAAGAGAGAGATGAGACAGAGAAAATAGATAGATAGATAGATAGATAGATAGATAGATAGATAGATAGATAGATAGATAGATAGATAACAGATAAATAGATAGATAAATATAGTAGAGAGATGGGAGGAGGCGGAAATGGGGCAAATCCACATGTTCCAGCCATCTGTCAAGTAAGTTTTCATTTCGATCCCTGCTCTCGAAAAGGAGCTGAGGTGGACTGGATGGCCTCGCAGGCCCCTCTTGGCTCTATGGTTCTATGCTGTGTCCATTGCAGGAGGCTTTGTACAAGGAACCTTTATCCCGGTTTGTGCAAGACACCTTTATCCCGGTTTGTGCAACTTTTTCTAAATCCAAGCCTCTTAGTTACTGGTTTGGGGAAGGGGCCGGAGCTTGGGGCCAGATGGCATGGCTAACCTCCCTCCCCCTCCCTTTTCCCAGCGACACCCCTCCCTCCGGACTGCTGGCATCCATCTCAGCCTCATCCATTAATCATGGCCAAGCGATCTGCCGCTCTCATTTTCCAGCTAGGCAAAAGGTTACCCGGCGTAATCCGAACTGGTGGCACCGAGCCTTGCTGGACTATCATGGCACAGTCTCGATTTCCTGGCTGGTTTGAATGGGAGAGGGAGGGCTACAGCAGCTGCCAGCCTCGGCCAGGGAGACACTGGCAGGCCCCGGTCAGGTGTCTTCGGGGGTGGGGTGGGGGGTATTAAAAAGGGCCCAGGGAAGTTAAACCCCCCCCCCACTGGGGTTCGGTTTTGTGGGGTGAAGCGGCCTTCCAGGACTGGAGGGGCTGCCCCAAAGGAGGGGGGGGGGTCAAGCTATTCTCCAAAGCACCTGAAGGCAAAGACAAGAAACAACGGATGGAAACTCAGCAAGGAGAGAAGCGAGCTGGAACTAAGGAGGAATGTTCTGATAATGAGAACAATTAACCAGTGGAACTGCTTGCCACTAGAAGTTGTGGGTTCTCCATCACTGGAGGTTTTAAAGAAGAGACTGGGCAGCCACTTGTCTGAGATGGTATAGGGCTTCCCTGCCTGAGCAGGGGGCTGGTCTAGAAGACCTCCAAGGCCCCTTCCTACTGTTATTCTGCTATTCTTTTTCCTTCCTTCCTTCCTTTCTTCCTTCCTTCCTTCCTTCCATCCATCTTTCCTTTCTTCTTTCCTTCCTTCCTTCCTTTCTTCCTTCCTTCTTTCCTTCCTTTCTTCCTTCCTTCTTTCCTTTCTTCTTCCTTCCTTCTTTCCTTCCTTCCTTTTTTCCTTCCTTCCTTCTTTCCTTCCTTCCTTCCTTCCTTCCTTCCTTCTTTCTTTCTTTCCTTCCTTCTTTCCTTCCTTTCTTCCTTCCTTCTTTCTTTCCTCCCTCCCTCCCTCCCTCCCTCCCTTCCTCCCTTCCTTCCTTCCTTCCCTCCTTCCCTCTTTCCTTCCTTCCTTCCTTCCTTCCTTCCTTCCTTCCTTCTTTTCCTTCTTTTCCTTCCTTCCTTCCTTCTTTTCCTTCCTTCCTTCTTTCTTTCTTTCTTTCCTTCCTTCCTTCCTTCCTTCCTTCATTCATTCATGAAGGAAAGGAAGGGAGGAAGGAAGGAAGAAGGGAGGGAGGGAGGAAGGAAGGAAGGAAAGGAGGGAGGGAGGGAGGAAAGAAAGGAAGAAAAGAAGGAAAGAAGAAAGGAAGGAAGGAAGGAAGGAAAGGGGGGAAAGAAGGAAGGAAGGAAAGAAGGAAGGAAGGAAAGGAAGGAAAGAAGGAAGGGAGGGAGGAAGGAAGGGAGGAAGGAAGGAAGGGAGGAAGGAAGGGAGGAGGGAAATAGAATAGCAGAATAACAGAGTTGGAAGGGACCTTAGAGGTCTTCTAGTCCAACCCCCTGCTCAGGCAGGAGACCCTAGACCATTCCAGACAAATGGCTGCCCAGTCTCTTCTTAAACACCTCCAGTGATGAAGCTCCCACAACGTCTGGTGGAAATGAGTTCCACTGGTGAATTGTTCTCACTGTCAGAAAATTCCTCCTTGGTCCTCGACTTATAACAGTTCGTTTAGTGACTGTTACAAAAGCATTGGGGAAAAAGCGACTTAGGACCATTTTTCACACTTAACGACCGTTGCCGCATCCCTATGGTCGTGCGATCGAAATTCAGATGCTGGGCCACTGACTCACATTTATGACAGTTGCAGGGTCCCCGGGGGAGGGGGGTGTCACGTGATCGCTCCCCCTTTGGCGACCTTCTGACTAGCAAAGTCAACGGGGGAGCCAGATTCACTTACCAACCGTGTGACTCACTTAACAACTGCAGCGATTCACTTAGCGACCATAGCAAGAAAGGTCGTTAAACGGAGCAAAAATCCACCTATCAGCGCTTCGGGCTCCGTTGCGGTCGTAAGTCGAGGACTACCTGTATGTGGCCCCATTTCAAGTCACTGTCCTCTCCTCTCGATGACCCCCCGGGTGGCTTCACCTGACCCCACCTCCCTAAGTCCCCATAAGCCACTTCCAGACCACCTGCTGCTCGTCATTAGGACGCCGGATTGAGCAAGGAACCAGGTCAATCTCTTATCAAGCACCCCGTGTGCCCGCACACACACACACACACACACACACACACAGCACACGGCTGTCGTTTTTTGCAGAAGACTAATTGGCACCTTTTCCCACAACCCTGTCTAACTACTTGCAACGGATTACTGTCCAACTGATTGCAGGAAATACGACTTCAGCAATAACAGAGCGGTCAATGTCTGGAATCCTCTACCTGACTCTGTGGTTTCTTCCCCAAATCCCGAAAACTTTAACCTTAGACTGTCTACTATTGACCTCACCCCTTTCCTAAGAGGTCTGTGCATAAGCGCATCAATGTGCCTATCGTCCCTGTCCTATTGTTTCTCTTATTCTTCTTATATGTACCCATTTCATGTATTCATAACTATGTATATACTTATACCTGTTATCTTGTAAGCAATTGACAAAAATAAAATAAAATAAAATAATAAAATAAAATAAAATAAAATAAAATAAAATAAAATAAAATAAAATAATAAAATAAAATAAAATAAAATAAAATAAAATAAAATAAAATAAAATAATAATAATAAAATAAAATAAAATAAAATAAAATAAAATAAAATAAATAATAAAATAAAATAAAATACTTAGTAAAAGACTGTGTTACTATTCTTCACACATCCTTCCTAGTACCTATTTCTTCCCACTTAGGACTATAACCGTGTTGCTTGTATCTCTATGATTTATATTGTTTTATTTGTTTTCCTAGTATGATTTGATTGCATATTAGTAACCTATGAATATCACTAAGAGTTGTATCTTAGGATTCTGGATGAATGTATTTTATTTTTTATTTTTATGTGCACTGAGAGTTTCTGCACCAAAGACAAATTTCCTTGTGTGTCCAATCACACTTGGCCAATAAAAAAATTCTATTCTATTCTATTCTATTCTATTCTATTCCATTCCATTCCATTCCATTCCATTCCATTTCTGTATTTTATTCTGTATTCTATTCTATTCTAGTTTTATTTCTTTTCTATTCTACTCTATTCTCATTTTTTTCTTTTCTCTTCTCTCTTCTCTTCTCTTCTCTTCTCTTCCCTTTCCTTTCCTTCTCTTCTTTATTCACCATTCCATTCCGTTATTCTATTCTATTCTATTCTATTCTATTCTATTCTATTCTATTCTATTCTATTCTATTCTATTCTATTCTTACCCTATCCTTATCCTATCCTATTCTATTCTATATTCTATTCTATTCTAGCTTTATTTCTATTCTATTTCTATTCTATTCTATTCTCATTTTTTTTCAATTCTCTTCTCTTCCTATATTCTATTCTATTCTATTCTCTCTTCCTATTTTCTATTCTATTCTCTTCTTTATTCTGTTCTATTCTAGTTTTATTTCTATTCTCTTCCTATTCTCTTCCTATTTTCTATTCTATTCTATAGAGGTCCCATAGAGGCTCAGCTGATCTGATCTTGACATTAACACCCCCCGCCCCCCCTCCAAGATCTCCAGGAAATCTTAACCTTTTAGCCAGCTTGGGAAATCGCAAAAATATCCCGGAAGGAAAAGAGGATTATTCTTGCCTTAGGAAATGCAGTGGGTAAATTTACAAAGGCACCAGGACTTGCTCAGAATTACAGAGGGACAGAGTTGGAAGGGACTTTAGAGGTCCCCTAGTCCAACCCCCGGCTCAAGCAGGAGACCCTGTACAATTCTGGAGAAAAGGCTGTCCAGACTTCTCCTTAAAAACCTCCTTCCTTCTTCCTTCTCTTTCCTTCTCTGCTTCCTC